>VWZV01014364.1:57056-101456 GCA_013397155.1 Irena cyanogastra | reverse complement strand
GGTACGGCCGCGGGAGAGAGCCCCAGAGAGGACGGGGGAACAGCCGGGGATGCCGAGACTTTCGGTGGGAGGTGATGGCCGAGGACCGGGGATGCCGGTGCTGCCCAGGGAAGGGGATCGCCGGGGATGTTGGTGCCTCAGCGGGGCGATAATCGGTGGCGTGGGGTAACGATGTGTCCCCCCCGGGCGTAAGAGAGCAGGAGACCGTCAGAAGCGATACTCCTAGAGAGTGGAGAGAGTGGGAGACCGCAGGTGTGCCAGTGCTCCCGGGAAGGAAGAGCTGGGGACGGGAGTGCCGGTGTCGCGAGAGGACGGTCACCGGGAACGGGGGCTGCCGGTTACCCCGGGAAGGGAGAGCCAGGGATGGGTGCTGCAGGTTCCCTGGAAGAGAGAGCTGGGCTGGGGGGCTGCCGGTTTTTCTAGGAATGAGAGCTGGGGAAGGGGATTGCCGGGAACCGGCAGCGCTGTTGCTGCGGGAGGATAACAGCCAGGGACCAGGGGTGCAGGTGTTCCCGGGAAGGCAGAGTCGGGGACCGGAGTGCCGGGACTCACCGCTCTCTCTGCCGCAGGTGATGGTGTAGCAGCGGCTGCTGCTGGCAGCAGCATCCAGAGCACACGAAGCTGGCTCCCTGCGCCATGGTCACCCACAGCAAGTTCCCCGCCGCCGGGATGAGCCGCCCCCTCGACACCAGCCTGCGCCTCAAGACGTTCAGCTCCAAGAGCGAATACCAGCTGGTGGTGAACACCGTACGCAAGCTGCAGGAGAGCGGCTTCTACTGGAGCACGGTGACAGGTGGTGAGGCCAACCTGCTGCTGAGCACTGAGCCGGCTGGCACCTTCCTCATCAGGGACAGCTCAGACCAGAGGCACTTCTTCACCCTCAGCGTCAAGACGGAGTCGGGCACCAAGAACCTGCGCATCCAGTGCGAGGGCGGCAGCTTCTCCCTTCAGAGTGATCCCCACAGCAGCCAGCCCGTGCCCCGCTTTGACTGCGTGCTCAAGCTGGTCCATCACTACATGCCACCCACACCCTGTGGGGTCCCTGAGCAGCCTGGGGGGGCCCTGCAGCCCAAGCGCACCTACTACATCTACTCAGGCGGCGAGAAGATCCCCCTGGTGCTGAGCCGCCCGCTCTCCTCTAGTGTCTCCACCCTGCAGCACCTCTGCCGCAAAACCGTCAACGGGCACCTGGACTCTTATGAGAAGATGACTCAGCTGCCAGCCCCCATCAAGGAGTTCCTGGACCAGTACGATGCCCCTCTCTAAGGGGCCAGTGGAGCAAGGTCATATGCTACAAGCACAAGAACAGGGGACAGGCACAAAGCCCCACCGGCACAGGAGCTGGCAGGGCATGCCAAGCCTCTCCACCCAGGATGGAGAGAGGGGGAACTGGGGCAAGCTGCCGTGAGCTCAGGGCTGTGACCAGCATAGCTGGGCACCCTTGGTGCTGGGGGAACTCCTCAAGCAAGCATGACACCTCCTCTCCAAAGGGAAGAAGATGGCTCCGACCAGACTGTGGATGTTACTGTGAACCCATTGGCAAAGCCCCTGCAGGCTTGGACAGCTCCCACAGCACGGGGTAACGTGTGCCCCACCAGCCCCATCTTGGGGGTGTCCTGGTGAGAGCCCCTTCCACCCTCAGAAATGGAAAGCACTGGAGCCCAGGAGTGCCTGATCACTTTTCCTCAGTTTTAAGGGGAAGGTGTTTTTTGCCCATACTGTACCTCTTGCTGCCTCCTTGTGGGTGAAAGCTTCTTTCACACCAAGCCCCAGACTAAGAGGTTGATGCCTTTGCCCCGCGTTGCCATTTTCCAGGGGACTAAGCCTTAATATCCCCCCTGCCCGGCAGTCTGGGTTGGTGCACGTCAGTTGGTGACACTGCGCAATGACGGTCCTGCTGGTGTGCTGTGAAGCTGGAGGGGAAGCGTCGCGTCCCGACGCGACACAACCGCATCTGCAAGGATCACCCCGAGGACACTGGGCCCTTCCTCCGTACAGTCACACCCCACCTCTGCCCGGCCACTTCCACAGACCCCGGCTGTGCTGCTCTGTGGGGCACCAATTCCCACAGGAACGCAGCAGGACGATCCCCTGGAGCGTGTCATCTCGTGAGTGCTTTTGTGCATCCGCCCAGAGAAGTGGTTGGGTTTTCTGGCTTTTTTTAATTTTTATTCTTATTTTTTTAACCAAAGGGATGTTTACAGGCCAACGTGAATCACTGTCTTTTATAAAGATTCCATCTTCACCTCCAGCCTTGAGGGCTGAGCAAAACAATGCTTGAAAATTCAACCAAAACCAAACTCAGATGAAACTTTGCACATATTTATATTTATATTCAGAAAGAAAATGTTTCCATAATTTATAATAAAGAGCACTATTTTTTAATGAAAAACATCAGATTTGGTTTGATTTCTCTCTTGCACCCCTGAGGCCGCTTGGCCCCGGCACAGTGCTGGGATGTGTTTACACCACGTAAGCACCGTTTCCTGGAGCCGCTGTCCATGCCGGGTGATCCCGCCGCGGTGACTCAGCCCGGCGTGCGTAAGCTCTGTCCCGGCACTCAGGCACTCAGGTATGTCTGAGCCCTGCGACGTCGCTCCGCCTGCCAAGCCACGAGGATGGGATCTGCTCCCTGCTCGCACACATGGTGTAACCACGGGACAGCAGACATGGCCCTGGGCACAGGAAGGGCCAAGCTGGTGGCCAAGGCTGGCCTGTGGCACAGCCCCAGTGCAGTGCTCGTGAAGGGGTGAGCGAGTCCTGCCTTCCCCCAGCCCTGTTTTGGCACATGCTGGGATGAGGAGCTGCAGGAGCAGGGCACTTTGAGGCATGGGTAGGAAAGGGTCTGCAGGTGCTCCCTCTGGGAGTGTAGTGGGCTCAGGGTAGGGGGATGCCAAGATACTGCTCACCCCCACAGTACAGAGAAAAAAGCTCTGTCCTGTGCAGAACCCCAGCTGGGCACAGATGCCTGAGGGAGGGGGGAGGATTCAATTCTCCTGGGGATCTCCTTGTCCCCAGAAGCACCTATCCCCCACTGCTAGGGGCATGAAGTAGGCACGGGAATAAACCTGCAGCTGTCTGGCTGGTGTGCAGTGCAGCGCCTGGCTGAAGAGCTGAATCCAGGGGTGGGGGTGATCCCCTGGGAGAAGGTCAGCCCCCCAGAACTCCCCCAGATCCCTGCCTGTGAGGAGCAGGCTGTGCCCAGGTGCTTTGTGCCCAGGCCCCAGTCTGCAGTCTCCACACTGTAGGCATTATGCCTAGCATCGTGAGCAGTGCTCCCGCCCCCCAGGGAACCCTGGCTACTGCGAAAAGGATTTCCTTAGGAATCAGCCCGGACCAGAGGGATGGTGAGTGTGCCGGTCCAGGCTGTGGGCATGGCACAGTCCCAGTGACTATTTTGGGGCCGCTACGTGTGGCTGTGGCATGCGTGCTGCCAGAAGTGCCATGGCCTGCCCAGGCACCCGCTGCAGCTATGCAAGGAATGTCCACGCGCACGGGTGGCCGCCTGCCAGGCCCTGCCGAGGCACATCCCTGAGTTTAGGGCTCCCAGCAGCACCGGTGACTCCCGGCCCCATGCCAGAGATGGGGTGGGAGCAGTGCTGCAGGCACAGCAGCCCCCAGGTGGCAGGAGCATCACCGCTCCCCCAGGCAGGATGAGGCGAATCGGGATGAAAACCCCGGGGATTTATGAGCACACCCAGTCCTCCTGGCAGAGCAAGGGGTTCACAGCACCCCATGGTGGGGCAGAGTGGGAAGCTACCCCAGGGACGGCAGCAAGGCTGCCCACAGTGACCCTGCCCATGTCCTCCCAGCCAGACCCCAGCCTTCCCATCTCTGTGGGAACAACCCCAGCTTCTTCACTTCCCAGAAGGGCCCTGGCATTGCCGACTAAGGGCCTCTTCCCTCCCGGTGCTGCAACCCGCGGCTGAATCAAGAATCCGGGAAGCTCCGCCAGCCCTGCGGGTTTCTTGGAATAAAGCCAAGCTCGCGGCAGCAGTGACGTGGCAGCCGGCGGGCAAATCCCTGCTGAAGGTTTCACAAACCTCTCTCTGCTCCAGAGCAGTGGAGTGGACTTGGCCCTGCGTTTCGTAAGCAGTCTATCAAACCTGTCCCATGGCCAGTTCCCCTCTGCCCTTCACCAGGGCTGGAGCTGCTGAGCTCCCCTTGGGAGGGTTCCTGGATGGGGAGGATGTTATCAGGGTGATCAGACCCTGTCACCATGTGATGGTGCCAGGACCCAGACAGGAATTTGCACAGGGCTCCAGAAGCAGGGCTGGGACACTGGGGTCCTGCAGCTCTCCATACCCCAGATCTCCTGGGGCTGCTAACCAAGCCTGCCAGTGCAGCTGTAAGTGCATGCCCCTGGTGCCATCAGTTCCTCCATCCTGTGATGGTGACCATGCAGAGCACAGTGAGGGCACCAGGCCCAATGAGAGCCTGACAAGGTGCTGGGCCACAGAAGGGTGGTCAGGCAGACACAAGCTGCTGCCCCACAGCCCCTGCAACCCCCCATCCTGCCTCTCCATGGGTTGCAGGGTAGCCACCAATGCTTCCCATCACACTGCTGGCTCATTACTGGCACAAGAAGGAAGTGTCCACTGGGATGGTGGACCTGAACCCTGTGGGGTCAGGGGTGCAGGAAACCTGCTCTGGTGTGTACCAGCCTCTGCAGAGCCAAAATAGGAAACCACCGCAGCTGGAGATTACTGCGGGCACAGCAGCAGAGCACTTGGTCGGCACCGCAACCCTGTCGTGGCTACACCAACCATGCAGAACATCCAGCTGGTCACAGGGAAGCAGGACAAACCCAGGAAGGCTCCCCAGCCCCACACCAGGACCCCAAGGAAGGTGGCAGTGGACACAGCACCGGAGCCCCAGGCGGCAGAGCCAGGCAGGGAGTTTGCTGTGAACACCCTGACCTCCGGCACTCCCTTCACACACTTCTTCCTGCTTGGCTCTGCAGCGCCAGGACATTCCCACATCTACCACTACGCTTCCCAGTAGAATGCAGGAAAGGGCTGTGCAGCAGCTGGGGACTTACTGTAAATGGCACCACCTGCTCCTTACGTGGCAATTCCTCTGCAGGCCAGGGCCACGGGGACACTTGGGAACAGGGACTGGGACATCTGCTCCCAATGAGCTGCCAGGAAGCAGAAGCACAAGCTCTGTGGCAGAGCCCAGGGCTGGCAGTGGTGGTCACAGCTGCCCGCCCAGGACAAGAGACAGCTGCTTGGGCTGGAGGATGAGCAGGGCTGTGGCTCTATGTCCCCAGAGCCCCTCGGTTCCACAACTGCCCCTCATCTGGGGCCTCTGCACTTAAAGTACTGCTCGAAGTCCCTGTCCTGGTAGCAGCTCAGCTGCCAGTGGCCTGGAGCAGAGCCTTGGTGGCTGGGGGAGCCATGGGGGCTGGCTTGGCCCTGGTTCTCCCTGGACCAGGTAGGGCTATTAGCAGGCAGGGAGCAGCAGGACGCCGTGCCCAGGCCAGGAAGTATTTCAGGATGCAGCTGAGCCCAGCAGGCTGTGTACATCCCCATAGAAACCTTACCTTGTTGCTGCTTCCCCAGCCAGACCCGCGCCGGCTCCAGGGAGCCAGCAGCTGTGGATTCCTCACTCCTTCCATCAGCAGCTACGCGAGCTGCTCTGCTCTGGCCCCCCCGGCCCCAGCTCTCTGGCAGACACCGGGCCCAGGGCTACGCTGCTCTTGCACTTGCATTCGCAGGGAGCAGTGATGTGCCAAGCACTGGCTGTGGTCACTCCTGGGCACATGGCACGTCACGGGAGGTCCCTGTGGGTGCTCCGGCAGCACGCTGCCAGCTGCCAGGGGTGTGCCTGCCCAGCACAGCGCAGAGTCCTCAGATGACCCTGGCAGAGAAGCCATGGGCAGGTGCCAAACCCTAGCCCTGGAGCATCCCTTGGCCTCACATCAGTCCTGGCCTCGGCCACAGCACAGGAGCCAGCAGCGGCAGAGCCACATGTGTGCCTGGGGATGGAGCTCCCGGATGTGGGACCCTGTGTCTGCACTCCAACCCTGCCCTCCCTGCCCGTTCCCTTCTCACCAGCGCACACTGCTGGGGGGCCTGAAGGTTCCCACCAGCCTGGTGGGCTCTGCCCATCCCACGGCTCTGGCCGCAATCAGCAGAGAGCAGCTCCAGCCACACCAGTCGGGCGAGGGGTGATGAGTGCCAGTGGTGCCACTTGGGCGATGATGGGGCAAAGGGCACAGCTGGAGCAGATGCTCCCCAGAAGGACCCAGGGGCCCTGTCTCAGCATTTAATGAGTGGGAATGGGAGCGCTTTACTGTAATTCCAGTAATTACATTGTTCATCCTTGGCAGCCGACACCAGTTGGTGTCCAGTGCCATGGGATCACGATAAGCCACCTGGCAATGAGGCTTGGCAACACGCTGTGCTGCCGGGCAGCCAGCCAAGGCAAGGCAGGGAAGGGCTGCGGAGCAAGGTGTGAGGTACGGGAAGGGCCCGCCCCGGGAGTTCCCGTCACTGGCGCGCAGGTGGCGGCCAGGAGGGCCCTGGTGCCCGGGGTTGACTGCTGAGCCCACGTGGCCGGGGATCCCCAGCCCGCTGAGGTCCTGGCAGGATCCTAGCAGCCACCCATCACCGTGGCACCCCCAGAACACACCAGGCCTGCTGGGCACTGAGCTGGAGCTGCCAGGCAGCAGGATGTTCCAGCCACACACGCAGTGGGGGTTTGGGGCAGCAAGGTGCCAGCAGGCTGGAGGGGAGTCCCCATCTGCCAGGTGCAGGAGGGGACAGGGGAAGGGGAGGAGGCTGCCTGCCACCCACAAGGACCCTGCCAGCACTATTACAGCTTCCAGGCAGCCAGGCAGGCACTGCCCCTACCATCGCCCACCCACCCTGGCTCAGCTGTGGCATCCCCGGGTGGTCTTTACTGGTGCTCAGGGCCAGTCAGGAGCAGGGACAGTTGGCACCCCAGGGACAGAGTGGGAGCCCTGCTGAGTCATCACTTCACTGTTCTCGTTTTTCCATAGTGCTGTTGTGCATTTGCTGGAAGCCAGCTCAGAGCCATGACTAATCTGTTCTCAAAACAAGCACAAAGCAAGCGCGAGGTTTGTGCAAACCCACGGGGAGGAGAAGGAATCACAGCACGGGGCTGGACTCGGGAGGCAAGACACTGGAGCAGCTGGGCATGCCCAGCTATGGAGCAGCCCTGCAGGCAGCAACCTCCTGTGTAGGGGGTGGGCCCAGCAGAGGTGGGCAGGGGCACTGAAGACCCCCAACCTTCCCTCCCTGCAGTGGAGCTGGGTGCAGGCAGCATGCTGGAACAGGCTGCAGCACCCAGGGCAGGCAGGCGTGGGCCATCAGCACTCAAAACCCCACGTACTATGGCCAGAGTCGGGGCTCTCACATGGATTGTTTTGCCTTATGGGGAAGCCACTGGAGGGGGAGGCCAGGGAGGAAGCACATTGATTTGCTGTTATTAAAACCAGAGCTGCTGTCGGGAACTCCACAGCCTGGCTGCCCTCGCGTGCTTCCTGGAAAAGGCTGTCCCGTGTGCCCTCACCAGCGGGAGATGGGGCCCCCAAAGCACCTGGCAACAGCAATGGCCCGCGCCGGGTTTGGGTGGCAGCCGGGGCAGAGAGCCAAGGATTCACTTTTGCCCTTGGTGCCCACCGCTCTGCTGCCCAGCAGTGGCTCCCAGTCGCCCGCTGCCCTCCTGGCCCTCCTCAGCACCTCCGGTGCTGCCCTGTCACCCCACAGAGCAGTGGCACCCCGCTGAACTGAGGAGTGTTTACTGGAGAGGCAAAGTCATCGCTTTCAGTGGGGGATGAATCACCCTTGTCAGGAATTCTGCCCGGGGGCTTTTCTGTAAGAGCGTGGAATTTCAACACTGGCCGCCCGTGCCCTCCCGGGTCCCCCCTTCTTGCACAACCTCTCACCGGGGTTGCTGTTCCCAGCCCCGGCTTTGCGGCCGCAGCAACTGCTAAGGAGCGCGGGCAGCGAGGTCCCAGTGCAGAGGGTCCCGGCACAGAGGGTCCTGCCCGCGGCACGGAGTGCGGCGACAGCCCAGGGGCCAGTGCGGGCCCGCACCTGTCCACTCACAGAGCTGCGCAGCCCCACAAAGCTGGCCCTGTCGCGAGCGGGTCCCCAAGGGCCGAGGGCTCCCCAGTGCTCCCCTTGGCCACCCCTGCCCTGTCGCCAGGCAGTGCTGCAGCGAGGAGCCTTGCAGCCTCACTCGCAGCCATGAGCGGTGCAAACAGAGAGGGCAAGTGGAGGGGGTGAGCTGCACTGGGGGCTCCGATGGAGCACCTTCCCTCTCCTAGGGCACATCCCACCCCCTTTAGGGCTGACGGCTCCCCAGGCTGAGAGTGTGGGGAATGCTGGCAGGGTGGAGGCATGAGGCTGCAGATATAGGGACAGCTCCTGGAAAACCCCTGCCAGCTGCTGCTGCCACCATCCTGGTGCTGTCCTGCTGTGGGGGGACACCACTGGCCCAGGGACTGCCCCACCATGGGCCAGGCTACTAGGGAGAAGGCCAGAAGGGGGCCAGAGCTTTCCCAACAGACTGTGGTGACCCTGAGGAGCCTTGCAGCCATGCTGGGACTGGAGATTCTCTCAGTTTCCACACACAGCAGAAACTCTGTGAGAACTCAGTGAGAGCAGAGGTGTTTTTGGATAAGGGGGAAGCACACTCAGAACAGGAAATGAAACATCACCTTTAAGACTTGTGGCTCGTCTCAGCCTGTGCAGCACAGATGGGCTGTGCCGGCTCCCAGACAGCCGTCCCACAGGTGAGGAGAGCAGAGCGAATGGCTGTGGGAAACCAGAGATAAGCGTCCCACTTCCCAGCATCTCCTTTCCTGGACACAGGGCTGCCAGGAGCAGCCATTCCCGGGAGACCCTTCCCAACCTGCTCCCTGCTGCACTTGAGGGCCAGTGTCCCCCGGGGGACAGGCAGTCCACAGGATCTGCAGCCCTGGCAGTGTCCCTGTGCCAGTGAAAGCCAGCACATCTGCCACCACGGCTTCAGCGCAAAGGGCCCACATGCCAGCCCTGCCCCTGTGGCATTGCTTCCAGCAGGAGGAAGCAGCAAATGCTTTCCCAGGAGCCTGGGTGATTTACCTGCCCCATTTTGCATGCCTGAGGCTGTCGGGGGACACACAGCCACAGCCCCCCATCCCAAGACGGCAGGATCATCATCCCAGTTCAGAGCACCCAACAGCCTCTCTCGGTCATGGCAAAAAATGTGGGCACATGGGAAAGATCAGGACAAAGCACCTCAGCCGTAGGAAGCTGCTTTATTTTTCACTTTGCACTTTCTGCCATTCCTGGAAATGTGTGAAGTGGCTGCCCTGACCTGCCTGGTGGGAAGTAGCCCCCTTGTCCCACTCAGCCCCTGCCCCTCTCCACCATGCCAGATGTTCCACTCCCAGAGGGGCTCCCAGGACCCACAAGCTGAAGTCCCATGCACCACGATTGAGTGGCTCCATCCCAGCCCCACACATCAGCTCCAGGCTGATTTATAGAAGTCCAATGCCTGGGGCTGGCAGCGCCTCCTGCCAAATCTCATTAACGGCTGGCCCAGGAGAAGGCAAACAGCTCATGCAGCAACAAGGAAATCCTTGTTTAAGCATTTCTGGCCATGCAAGGCCTTTCACCCCATAGCCAGGGGAGAAGGAGGAAGAAGAGGAGGTGAGAAGGTGGTGCAGGCTACGAGCCCCAAATTGGCACTACCCTGGCATTCAGGAGAACCAAGAAGGAGACACAAAGGGTGCATAGCAGGGTCTGCACAGGGAGGGAGCCCCCACAATGGGATGCGAGCGGGGGGGGGCGGGGGGGGAAGCAGGAAGCCACATGGGCATGATGGGAGCATAGGGCCTCCACTGTGCCACAGACTCCTGCCTGCCCCTCAGTGCCCCCTGCTCCCACCAACACCAGGTTTCCCACACAAAGTGCTGGCCATGGGTGCAGTGAGCTCCGGGCAGGCTGGGCGGCGCAGGAAGCCGTGGGAGGCAGACCCAGTGTGCCTGTCCACAGTGGGCACAGGACACGAGCACGGCTGGCCTGCGGGCCTGGCACCAGCGTGCTCTAGAGCAGCATCAATGATGACCTGCATCTGCCTGCCCCACGTGTGGCTCAGGATCTATTTCATCATCTGGAGAAAAGCATTTACTGCCAATAAATGGGCTAATTAATTCTCCTCAAAGACCTTTCAATTATTCATCTCGGGCCACAGAGAAAACAATTAGAGCACTTACCTCAGCCCTGGCTCAGCCAGTGTAGCAGCTGGTGGCAGGCAGGGCACGGTGGGGACGGCCCAGAACAGCTCTGAGCACGGACCCCCGGTGCCTGGCCGCCCCCAGGTCTGCCCAGCCGGCCAGAGCGTCCCCGCGGAGCGCTGGAGCAGGGACGTGGAGCCGCCAAAGGCACGAGCCTTTAGCCGTGACCGGCTCACGGCTCTCCCGGGATGCCCCAGAGCTCCCCCAGCACCAGGGCTCTCCCAGGGACCCCCAGCTGCTCCCTCCCGCAGCCCCCAGGCACCTTGCGCTGGGGTACTCCGTGGAGAACGGCTTTTTCCCCGACGGGTCTCCGGCTCTTTGGCCCTTGGGATGTTCCATCTGCTCGGCAGAACAGCCCCTGTTCAGGTGCACCCTGAGAAGGGAAACCCTCGGCACGGGGGGCAAGATGGGCTGGGAGGCCCTTCCCGGCACGGCCGGAGCCCACGAGGGCAGCGGCCACAGAGGTCCCTGGGGCCAGGCCAGCCCCGGTGCCCGGCGGGTCACGCTGCCCCCGCACCGGCGCCGCCGGGGCCCCGGGGAGCGCAGCCATCGCCGCCCCGGGCCTGGCGGGCAAAGCCCCCCGCAGGTCCCCGNCGGGAAGGGTTAAGGGCAGCCGGCGCCCCCCCGGCGCGGAGGCCGGGCCTGTCGGGAAGCCGGGATCTCTGCGGCGGTTTTCCTGGAAAAGTCGCTGCTGGCTGAGGGGGGGCAGCCGCGGCCTCGCAGGCTGGGGACGGGGCACCGGCCGGGACCACGCGGCCACCGGGCTCCGGCTTCGGCCCCCGCGGGGCTCCGATGGAGGCTCCTCGGGGGATCCCGCGGCTCCCGCACCGGACACGGCCCCGGCAGCCCCGGGGAGTCTGTCCCGGGCCGAAGCTCGGCCCGTGCGGCAGCTCGGGACATGTCACCGGCACCCCGGGAGTGCGGCGGGTGGGGGCCGGACCCGACCCGGCTGAGCCTGGAGCCGGCGCTCCCGCCGCTCCCGGCCATCGCCCTGCCGTTCCTGGCAGCAGGGGACTGCTCGGCTCCGTGGCTCAGGTCCCTCGAGGGCGACGGCCCGGGGCCCTCCAGAACGGGCGGCGCCAGTGCCACCCCGCTGGGACAAGCGTGGAGCCCAAAGAGCAGACAGGGTGAGCAGCACGGGCAGCATGGACAGTGTGGCCGCAGGGCTAAGGCAGCCGGGCAGGAAAGCACCCCGAGCTCATGCTGAGCACGTTAAGGTCACTGACAGGTCCTGAGTCAGCCCTCGGCATTCAGCACAAGACCCCCGGGGCATTGCCTGGGCCCCTGATAGCTCCATGGCCGCAGCCACCGGCTCTGCTTAGGAGGCTGGGAGCAGAGCCCAGTGCCAGCCTGTCCCAGGGCAACCAGGTGTGCCAGGGGCAGAGGGCTCAGCCCCAGCCCGGCGATGCCCTGGGAGCTGCAGCACCGTGCTCCCCCCATCCCACAGCCCCTCCTGCAGCCGGGATGTGCCAGGGCTCGGCCCTGGGGACGTGCAGATCAAGCGGCTGGGCCTGGCAGGCCTGGGATGGGGCTGCCAGTGGGGCTGGTAGCAGGGGGGGGCCCAGCTCCGGGAATCGGCCCCAGTAGTTGCCAGGCCTGTGGTAGGGAGGGGGGAAACCCGATCCTCCGCGGTGGGATCTGGGCTCCACTCCCGGCTCCCCAGCCAGGCCTCAGCTGCTAATTTTAGCCCTGGGGAGGCATGAATGGAGCAGGAGCTGAGCCCAGCAGAGCAGGGCCTTAGCCCACCACAGGAGCTGGTGTGGACAGGTGGTGCCTGCAGTCCTGTGGTGCAGTGTGGTCCTGGGTGAGCTCCCCGCTAGTCCCCAGCTGCCAGCCAAGCCCCTGGCCAGACACTGGCACTGCCCACCCTCTGCCCAGCTGCTGTGGCGTCAATTCAGCCGCTCCACATAAGGCCACAAGCGCTTCTGTGGTCCCGGTGCTGGCCCCACTGTGGTCCTGCTGGGTCACATGCAGGGGAAGCGCTGTGGGTGCTGGTAGCAAGGGGGGACCCCCAAGGCAGGTCTCACACCGAAGTCCCAGGGAAAGGCACAGGGCTGAAGGACAAGGGGCTCTGCAGAGGACACCCAGCCACACTGCACAGCCCTGCAGAAGCTGTGGCTGCTGCCCAAGGAAGAAGCCCCTGCTTGGCTGCAGACCCTGACTGGGCTGGGGAGGCTGCCCACAGCAGACCCCTGAGCTGCCCATCAGCTTTGGGCACACCTGGCCAATCAACCAGCCCATCAGGTGCCACGGGAGTGGATGGGTGAATGGCTGGGAAGGCCATGCTGAGGGGTGCTCCAGCCATCTGGCCCTTCCAAGCAGAGAAAGTGGCTCCAAAGCCTGCCCTACCCAGGTGAGGGGGGTGGGGGGATCCCTGCCTAGGGCCCTACAGCTGCTCTTCCCCCAGCACTTCACCTGCAGCGTGACTGGCTGCACTGCCCAGCGCTTACTGGAAGAGGAAGCTGCCGGGAAGGTGGTGTGTGTGGCGGGGCAGCTCTGGGGAGGCTCAGCTGGGCTCAGCAGCCGGCACAGCTCAGCTGTCCATGCTCCCAGGTCCAGGGCCAGTAACGGGAAGCATCTGCTCTCAGTGACGGTAAATCTGATCGGGGAGATTAGAGGCCTTTTTGCCTAATCATGAGCAGCTTGAAGTTGGAGGACAAGTTCCTGGAACAAAGAGGAAATGGAGGCAGTAAATAAAGAAAAACTGTTAACATGTGGCCCTGCATGTGAAAAATGTCTCATGAAGGACTGTTTATGGCTCACTCATCTGCGGGGCTGACAGCGTGGGGGGGGGGGCGACAGGCAATAGCGACAGAAGGGGCTCCATGGACAGGGGCACAGGCAGGGGGATGGTTAGAGCAGGCACCAGTGGGGCGGCTGCAGGGGGCTCAGGATAGGGGACCTGGGGTGGCCAAAGCCGGGGGGGCACATGGCAGAGGGAGGGAGAAGGCAGCAGCATGGCACAGGTGGCTAGAGTACACCCCATACCTGGGTGGGCAGGGGCTGAGGGGAAGAGGCACCTTAATGCACCTGCCCTATTGATCCCTGCAAATGCCAGGAGAGCTGCTGGGTGCTGCAGGGTGGTGCCCCGCCGTGCTAGCCGCAGGTCTATGGTCCGGCTGGTCCAGCCCGACGCGGGGAGGTGAGGGGGTGTCGCTGCTGCTTTGGACACGCCCTCCTCTGAGGGCAGTGGGAATTTCTGCCAAAAGGCTGGTGGGTCCCTTCAGAGCAGGCAGAGAGTGCCGGGATGTGTGAGGCTGCCCAGAAATCCCAGAGCACCGCTGCAGCGCCAGCCCACCTGCGGAGCCATCGGACTGCGCGTCGGCTGCTGCCAGGGCGGACGCGGCCAGAGCCAGTTCCCAGCGCCCAGACGATCCCGTGCCAGCCTCGCTGGCAGCGGGCGCAGCGGGGAGGGAGCAGTTCCTGCTCAGCCATGGAAAGGCTCTGGAGGATCCCCCTAGCGCTCCCTTCCGTCGGACACCCAGGACGGGGAGGGGCCGCGGGACAGTGCAGGGCCGGGGCAGATCCCAGCCGTGCTCCCCAGTGTGGCGGGGGACGGAGGGATGGGGGCTTGTAGGGACGGCGTTCCGAGGCAGCCGCGGAAGGCGCGCGGTACCCACGCAAGAGCCGCTGCCCTGTTCCCGCCCCGTATTCCCGGGATGGGCGATCCCGCCCCCGCCCGGGAGCCCTTGCGGGGGGCGGTCCCGGCGATGCGGGCGGTGCTGCGGNATGGCCCGCGCCGCCGTGGGCGACGACGACTACGGGGAGGACCCGGCGGTGAACGGTGGGCGGAGGGGATGGGCCTCCCGTGGGGTCCCTGCCTGCAAGCCCCCGGCGCGGGGGCAGCGGGATGGGGGGCCCGGAGCGGGACTGCGGGGGTGGCCGCGACCTGTGGGGTTCCCAAGTCCCTGGGCTCGCCCAGCGCCAGCCGCCCAGGACACCCGTGTCCCCGCGCAGAGCTACAGCGCCGGGCCGCGGGGACTCTGGGAACGGAATCAGCTCTGTTCGTGCCCACGGCCACTATGGCCAACCTCATCGCCGGTGAGTCCGGGGCTGCACTCGCAGCCCTTCGTGCCCCCAGGCTGTGGGATGCTGCCCTTGGCCCCCTCCCTCACGATCCTTCTCTCCCAGTGATGTGCCACTGCCAGCGCAGGGGGGCTCAGCTGTTCCTGGGCCAGGACGCCCACCTGCACGTCTACGAGCACGGCGGGGCCGCGCAGGTGAGGACGGCGGGCAGTCGCGGTGAGCACGGTGGCACTGGTGGCAGAGCGGGAGGGCGGCCGCGTGCTGTCTTCCTCTGGCTGCCAGGGCCGGGCCAGGCGGAGGATCCGCTGCCAGAGCATCACCTGGATCGTTGTCCCAAGCCGCGGGCTGCAGCACGAGTGGGGGCTGTACACACCCGATGGACAGAGGGCTGGAGCCCTCGTGCACCACCATTGTCCCCTGTCAGCTCCATCTCTCCCCTGCCCCTGGGCACAGGTCGCCGGCGTGCACTCCCAGGCACTGCCAGATCTGCCGAATGGCACATTCAACCTGGAGCAGCTGGATCTGGCCATCCGTGAGGCCCATGGCAGCCGGTACCGCCCGCGTCCTGAGCTCATCTGTCTGGAGAGCACACACTGCTCGGCAGGGGGCCGGGCACTGCCCCTCACCTATCTCAGGCAGGTGAGAGCCCACAGATGGTGCTGGCACAATCCTGCCTGGCGTGGGCAGCCGGGCCCTGCACAATGGCACTGCAGGGACACTGGAGCTTAGGGATGGCTCGTGGTGGCACTAGATGCCCCAGGGGACCCTCCCAAACCAGCTGTCTCCCTGACTCCCAGGTCCGTGGGCTTGCAGACCGTTATGGGCTGCGGGTGCACATGGACGGTGCACGACTGATGAATGCAGCAGTGGCCCAGGGTGTGGAGCCAGCTCAGATTGCCCAGCACTGTGACTCTGTGTCCCTCTGCTTCTCCAAGGTCTGCTTGTGTGGGGAGGGGTCTCCAGGGCTGGCAGGGGGACCAAGAGCCTGGCCGTTGTTTGCAGGTGTTGGGCTAAGAACACACCTGGCAGCCTGGGCCCCAGCCCCTGGGACAGCTGGAGTGACCCCGTTGGTGGTTCTGCAGGGCCTGGGTGCCCCGGCTGGTGCGGTGTTGGCGGGGTGCAGGGAGTTTGTCACCGAGGCCTGGCGCGTTCGGAAGCTGCTGGGCGGGGGCATGCGGCAGGTGGGAGTGCTGGCGGCCGCCGCCCGCCTCGGGCTGCAGCACGCGGAGGCGACGCTGCGCAGTGACCACGACAACGCCCGGCGCTTTGCGGAAGGTACCTCAGGGCCCCTGGGTGTGCTAGGATGTAACAGCACACCCAGCACTGCCCAGCAGTACCGCCCTGCTGGTGGCTTGGGCACCATCCGTGGATGGCCACACTGGGTCACCAGCCAGGTGAGGATGCTGCTGGGATTCTCACCTGGCTGCAGTGCCAGGATCATGCCATGACTGTCCCCATGCTGTGCTCAGTGACCCTGCTACCATGTGGGGGGAGAAAGGGCTCTCCTTCATCCAGAACCTGGGGCAGGGCTGGGGCAGGTAGCCTCTTCCAAGTAGCTGGGCAGTGGGCTTGCACCACCTCATGCTCCTGCAGGTATCCATGCGCTGGATTCTCCCCTCTGGTCCATCACCCTGGCAGCAGTGGAGACCAACATTGTGATGGTAAACATCCAGGGGGCCTGGCCGTCCGCCGCCGAGCTCTGCGACCGCCTGCGTGCTGTCAGTGAGGAGGAGCTGGCTGAGACTGGGCAGGCTGTCAGCGTCCTGCTGCTCCCCTGGTCAGCACAGACTGTGCGCGCCGTCTGGCACCGCAACGTCTCGGCCCATGACACTGAGCTCGCAAGGAGAAAGCTGGAATTTGTGGCTAGGAAGTGCCAGGAGGAATTGGCCTTGGGACTGCATCCAACGCCTCCAGGCACTGGGGGAGCCTGAGCATTCTGCCAGCCTCGCAGCTGCAGCAGTTAGGCAGCCCAAAGCAAGGACTGGGATCAGTCCTTGTGTGCTCCAGATGTGTTCCTAGCCATCTGAAACTTGACAGCAGCCCTCACAGGCAGCCTGACAAACCAGTGTGAGCCCAGCCTGGCAGAGACCCCAGCCCTTGAGGCACTCAGTGCACAAAATAAACACCTCTTGGTGGTACTGTAGCTGTGCAGGTTGTTTTCCCTCAAATGTGCTCTTTTCCTTGATCTGCAGCAGGGACATCATCACAGCCAAGGTCCCTGTGAAGGGACAAAGGGTCCTGAGGACATGGAACCATCTCCACAGAACCAGGGTTGCTGCACAGCAATGCCAAGGTTTGTGTCTGGCCTGGACTGTCCCAGGAGCATGAGCCAGCCTGGCCCAGATGGCTCTGTCACTCCCATTCACAGAGGCTTGTGTCATTCTGTCCCCCAGCAGCAGGTGGGCTCCCCAGGCTTCCATGTCATGTTCTGGGTCAGCAAGTCCCAGAACTCTGCACTGGAAGAAGGGATTCTCTCAGCAGTAGTTGTTTTGGGAAGCACTACCCTAGACAGCAGTAATTCCCATTGTATTTTCTATATTGCCAATGTGCAGTTTAAAGGACACTGAGGGAACAAACTTCAAGATCCAGCTGCCCAGACAGAGCCTTGCAGCCCTCAGTCCCCTGCACTCCAGCAGGCAGGAACACCCCAGGGAAGGGGCACCAGCCTAGGCTGGGCTGCGCGGAGAGGGCACAGGGCGGGTCTGAGACAGTGGTCACCCAGTGTTAGACCGAGGAGGCTGCAGGGGGGGACACCAGATGTCTGTTGCCACCACACTGGGCCGTGGTCCCCATCTGTTTACTCCTGATGTGCCATCATGCTCTTGAAATCATGTTCAGAATCACCTGGGATGAGGAACCAAACCCTGTGAAAAGCCCCTGACCCTGCACCTCCCTGCAGAGAGGTGGCAGCCTACCTGATCCGCCTTGGCACAGCCCTCCTACCTACCTGCGTGAGGATGTAGCTGTCCTCTGACAGCCTCTCAATGATGTCAAAATGATCCACACCAGCCAGATCCAGCAGAGAGACAGACCAGCCAGCTGCACGCAGGGCCTGTGGAGCGAGTGGCAGGATGGACCCCAAACTCCACCTGCCCTGGTCAAGCAGCAGGAATAATGTCTTGGCAAGGACTGGTGTCCTTTAGTGAGCCAGAAGCTGCCAGAAGCTGCTCTGGTTCAGCACAAGAGCTCTTCTTCCTGGTTGAACAAGTTGGTGAGGGCTGCCTGGAGCAGTGTCTCCAGCAGAGCCAAGCAGGGTGCTGCTGGAGCTCACCTGGCTGTACTCCTGTGATTGCCTGCGAAACTCTGGGGAGTCATGCTGGGCCACAGCCACGAGCACGTCACAGGCTGCTGGCGCTGCCGGGGTGACATGTCTCATGGGGCTGTTCCTCTGGGCCACCTCCCTGCAGGAGTCACGCCGGTGGCAGCTGATGCAGCCCTCTGTTCCAAGAGCGCCCGTGCCGCCAGCCAGGCTCCCCAGCTAGGGCAGGCATGGGGGCAGAGTGGCTGCAGAGCCACTGATGTTGGCCTGCCTGTGCTCTGTCCTCATGGCTGTCCCCATGGCACGTGAGCTCACCGGCTCATGTTCAGAGCATCGTTCACGTAGGTGTGCAGGATGGGCTCCAGGTCATACAGGCCACTCACCAGCACCGCTCCTGGAGGCAGAGGCATCGGCAGGTGAGGAGCTGCAGCCTGGTGGCTCCCACAGCCCTAGGGACCTCATAATCTGTTACTGGGGCTCCACAGCCCCACAGCCCTGTCCCAGGTATGGAGACCAGTTCGTCTCCTGACGCTGTTGTGGACATGGCAATGCTACCTTTGATATCTGGCACCACCTGGAATTCCGTCCAGTCTGTGGCCAGCACCATGGCCGCCAGGTGGGCCCCTGCCGAGTGTCCGCACACATAAATGCCTCTGGAAGGAGGGAGCAGTGAGCCAGTAGGATGGAGCCACTGAGAGGGATACCTAGGGACACCTAGGCATGCTTTGCTCCGTTCAGAGGAGGCAGCACAGCCCGAATGTGTCAGCTCAGATGTTTCCCAATCCATCAGCTGCTGCCTGGTGCAGTGAGTGGATTGTGGCCACAAGCACTGCCCAGTGCTTGGACCAAGGTGCCAAAGCCTTTGTCCCACTGCAGGCCTTGTTTGCCCCCCTAACCACTCTCACAGACCAACCCCTGACCCGGGAGCTGCCCACCTGATCCTGGGGTACCTCTCTGCCAGGAAGACGAGACTGCGGCGCACCTGCAGCACCATGGTGTCCATGTGGCCTAGGCAGGGGACAAAGGGCAGGGCTGGAGGGTGCTGGGCTATGCAAGGAGCTGCAGCTTCTGCAGGGCAGCACCTACCTTTAGGGGCTATGTCGTACCCCACTGCCACCACTGCCACCCCCTGTGACACCAGCGGGGGGGCTGCAAACCCCGAATTGTCCTTACTGGGGGAGAGAGATGCTGACAGGCTGTGGGAGCCGGGGGCTGCAGGGCCAGCTGGGGACTGGTCTGACCCCGTGAACCCAGAGCAATTCCCAGTGTCAGGAGAAGAGGTCAGCAAGAGTTGGTGAGGGGGTCCCTTCCCGAGGAAGCCCTCACCGACAGCCCACCGCACCTCAAGCACTGCCAGTATCCGCCGTGGATGTAGACCAGAACCGGGAAAGCTGTGCAGCACAGTGGGGGATGAGCCGCGTGTCCACCCTGCCCACTCCCGTCCTCACCACCCCGTCACTCACTTTCAGAAGAGTCCGTGGGAAAATAGATGTCCATTTTCTCCCCGTCCCCTTTACCGTAGGGCACGTGCAGCAAGGTCTGCGCGCTGGCCCGGGCCCGTTCGGTTCCTGCGGGGCGAGACGGTGGAGCGCGAGGCCGTGGCACCGAGCGCGGCCCCTCTCCCGGCGCCGCGCGTTCCCCACCTGCCGCCGTCACTGCGAGGTGGGCGTCGATGATGGTGTCCCGGTCGAGGCGGGGGGACCAACGACTGGGAGAGTAATGGTCCTCCAGCGTCTACGGGACGGCAACGGGGCTGCGGCGGCGGCCACGCGAAACCCCAGCCGGCGGCCCGGACCAGAATCGCGCTCTGCCCACCCGCGGGCCCTGCCTCGGGCCCCCCTACCTCCGCGGACATGTCCCGCCACCCGTCCATGGTGCGCCCGCTCCCGGGGCCGCTCCCGATGCCGATCTCGGTGCCGATCCCGGTGCCGATCCCGGTGCCGATCCCGGTGCCGATCTCGGTGCCGATCCTGGTGCCGGTCCCGGTGCCGATCCCGGTGCCGATCCCGGGCAGCCTGCCCGCCGAGGGGTGGGGCCTGAGCGGGGGGCGGGCAGACGCGCTCCCATTGGCCGCCCCGGAGGCGAGACCCCAGCCCGGGGGCGGGGCCAGACCGCGGAGGCGAGGCCAGAGCCCGGGAGCCGGGCCGCCTCCCATTGGCCGCTCGGGACCGGGAGGGCGGAGCCGGCGGGCAGAGGAAAATAACAATTTTGGCGCCCTTGAGCCCCATTGGGCAGCGCCGCTGCGCGGCGGTGCAGACCCTTTCGCGATTGGCTAGTACTGCGGGGCGTGGCTGAGAGGCCTCCTCCGATTGGCTGACGCGGCCGCGCCGAATCGGCGCGCGCGGGCTCGAGCCGGCAGTCCGCCATGAACTGCCTTACGGTGCCCGGTGTCCATCCCGGCTCTCCCAGCCGGCCCCGCGGGCAGATACAGGTACGGTGTCCCCCCGGGACACGGGCTGGGGAGCAGGTACAGGTGCCACCCTGGGGCACCGGTGCGAGAGCAGATGCAGGTACGGCAACGCTCCCGTGCATCGGGCTGAGGGGCAGGTACGGGTACGGTACTGCCCCGGGCACGGGCTGGGGGCAGACAGAGGTGCCGCCCCGGGTCACTGGGCTGAGGGGGCCGCACCGGCACTGGGTGGAGCCGGGGCTTCCCGCTGACTGCTGTTCTGACCGCACCGCTCTGCCCGTAGGTGATCTTCGGACCCATGTTCTCCGGGAAGAGGTAGGCGCGAAGCGGGAGGCGCGGGCCGAGGGACACGGGAAGGCGGCGGGCTGAGCCTGAGGCCCGCTCAGGCCCGCTGACACCGTGTCTTGCAGCACGGAACTCATGCGGCGAGTGCGACGGTTCCAGCTCGCCCAATACCGGTGCCTGCTGGTGAAGTACGCCAAGGACACGCGCTACAGCTCTTCCGGGGTCTCCACACACGACAAGTGAGCTCCCGGGGCAGGAGGACACCCCGCTTCCACGGGGCTGCCTGGCCTGCCCACCTCACTCCCTCCCTGCCCACAGGAGCACCATGGAGGCCCTGCCCGCCGGGCTCCTCCAGGACGTTTACCAGGAAGCGCTGGGTGCCGCCGTCATCGGCATCGATGAGGGCCAGTTCGTAAGTGCATGGCTGGGGTGGGTCTGCTGGGCTCTGCGGGACTCCCCGGTGCACCGCCAAGGTCTGTGTCCTTTGTAGGAGGGGGGCGGGAAGCAATGCCCTGGGGCGGTTTGAGCCGTGTGGCCTGTGCTTAGAGCCAAACCCTCCTTCGCTATAGTCCCTGCAGGCAGGAGGGTGGGACTGGAGCCCATTTCACAGACAGGGCACATGGCTCTGATTTTCCTTGCTCCTGGTGCTGCTGTCTGGGCATGCACTGTGGGATCTGGAGCCAAGTGCTGCCCCCCACCCTTCTTTATGATGTGCCTGTAACCCCTGCCAGTTCCCAGACATTGTGGAGTTCTGTGAGACAATGGCCAACGCTGGGAAAACCGTCATTGTTGCTGCTCTGGATGGGACTTTCCAGAGAAAGGTAAAACAAGACTTGGTTTGGTATAGCAGCTGCTTTGGGACCCTCGTGGAACCCACCCAGCAGCATCTTCCCTGCTGTGTCGCACAGGCCTTTGGGAGCATCCTGAACCTAGTGCCACTGGCGGAGAGCGTGGTGAAGCTGAACGCCGTGTGCATGGAGTGCTTCCGGGAGGCCTCCTACACCAAGAGGCTGGGAGCCGAGCGGGAGGTGAGTCGCCTTGGAACAGAAACTGTTTCACCTTTCCAGTCCTGCTGGGAGGGAGAGACTCCCTCCAGGGAGCTGGGCTCTGCAGGCACTCCCCAAATTCCCCTGCCAGGTTGAAGTGATTGGAGGAGCTGACAAGTACCACTCGGTGTGCCGAGCCTGCTACTTCCGCAAGCGACCCCAGCAGGCCGGGCCAGAGGACAAGGAGAACGTGCCCCTGGGCCTGAGGCAGCTGCAGACAGCTGCCCCTCGGAAGATCTTCACTTGACTGCTGGGAAAATGGAGGGGAAGGGAGCTCAGTGCTGTGGCTCACAGGTACCAGGTCTGCCTCCCTGTACTTTAGCAAACTGTTCAGTGCCTCAGCCCTCCCCACCCAACCTCCCCACACCAAGCGCCACAACTGAGGATCCACCAAGCCTGATGCTGGTGGAAGCTGAAGCAAAAGCCTGGCTAGAGTGAGCTCCCATCTCAGAACAAGGAGAGAGACCAGCACAGTTACTGATGCTGCCATACACAGGCCCTGGGGCACTGCATGTGGAGCCAGGCACTGCCGCCGCTCACTGTGGCTCTGGCCAGCTCCCCAGTGGTCTCAGTGTGCTCAGGCTGGCACTGCTGCTGCTTCTGGTGCCTGTGAATGCAGCCCTTCTCTCTTGTGCACTGTTGCTAATTTCCAGGTTTCTCAAGACAATGTACAGCCATTAGTATTTTAAATGCAATTTTTAGTTTCCTTTCTTAACAGTCTGAGGTAACTTGTCCGTTGTCACAGAGCTGTGACACAGCTTTTAAACTGCCCTGGGCAGGCCCCCAACCTCTCTGCCAGCATGCTCACAGGTGTCAATTATTGTTGAAACAGAAGGTGGTGAAGGAGGCCTAGCAGCTGACTCTTCTGAGGTGTTGAACCTCAAAGGATTGGCTGTGTTCTAGCAGGCTGTGACAGACTCCTTGGAGGAACTGGTCCCAGGAAGAGCCTCCAAATTCAGGGCAGTTTTTCTCAGGTTCTGGTGCTGCCACTTTGGTGCTACGTTACCTGTGAGAGGTTTGGAGGCTCAGAGTTTAATCTACCAAGATTTGAACAATTATTCCAGGGAAGGTACAGGGGCTCTCCTCTGAGAAGCTGCTTCTCCACCCTAGTCAAGTCTCTTGGTTTCTCCTCAGCCTTCCAAAATTCTCGAGGCTGACTTTTAGTCTGCTCTAAGCTGACTAAAGGATCCTCTTCCCTCTTTGTTAGACTCAGATTCTGGAATGTTGTTGCTTCCTTATTCCCTGCAAAAGTGTTTTTTCCTGGGGGCCAGCATCCACAGGCTCTGAGCAGTAGCTTTTTGTTCTGGCCAAGCCAGACTCTGCATCTCAGTCCAGGGTTGCTGTTTGCCTGTACCCTGGAAGGCTCAAAGAGCTGCCTGAACTCCCCCTGCTGCCCCCCACCTTACAGGTGAGAATTATTGTATTCACAAGCACTCAATTACCAGGCCTGGGCTTTTCCCCTGGGGCTGGAGAAGGCTCTGCTGCTGCTGCTTTGGGTTAATAAATAACTTAATGAACCTGTGTGTGTATTTTTTACCAGAGCGTTCTGCTAAGTCTTCCTGACAATGACCAGCTTGGGCTGGTCACTGCAGCAGCAGTCACAGGGTGGGAGGGCTGCTCACAGGCCTCCTGTTGGAGCTCTGCTCAGACCAGGGAGCATGAGGAGGGGGGCCTAAAAATAGCCATCAGCATGAGTGTGCTGTTTGCAGCACAGCAGCTGGCAGAGGCTACCCTGCCCCACCTGACACCCCCAGCCCTTGAGGGGTGAAAGGCAGGGGCCTTTTCTGCTTCCCCGAGACAAAAGGTACATGGTGGCTGACATGGTGGCTTGGTGAAAAAGTTTATTCCAACCCTACAGTGACAACTACTTGAACACTGGCCCCAGCAGCATGGCCCACATGGCTGCCGGGACCAGCTTTACCACAGCACAGCAGCAAACAACCTGAGACAACGGCCCACAGGCTCCTGGTGTGGCTGGAGTGCAGGCAGGAGCCGTGGGCAGGGTGCAGGAGCTCAGCCTCACAGCAGCAGAGGCAGCACTCCAGCAGGCACTCAAGGGAAAGAAAATGCTCCAGGACTGTCCTCAGCCATGGCCCTGCTGAGGGATCTCAGTGCTCACTGCTCCCACAGACCCCAAACTGCATCATCCAAGCCCCAGCAGCTCTAGTGCAGGCTGGAGGAAGGCACAGCATGGCATTATTGAAGAGAAGAGGGGGCTTTGGCAGTAGCTCACCCAGAAGCAGCCGAGGGGGGAAGGCACGGGAAGGCAGCGCAGGCAGGAGCTGGGCTTGGCTGTGCTACAGCAGTGAGAGACAGCGCTTGGGGGAATGCAGCCAGCAGGGCTGAAAGGCACTGGAGACAGGATGGGCCACGGCTACAGTCACAGGGGCAGAGCCTGGCCAGGGTCGGGGGTGTGAACCACACCCCACCACCAAGGCACCACAGCAAAAGCAGAGGCTGGTTCATGCCAGGGCTGCCTGCACACCCAACCTCCTGCAGCTGCAGTGCTCACCTAGCAGCTGCAAATCATGGCGTGCCAAATCACCCACCACACACTGGGCTCTGGACCCTCCAATGAGGATCTCGGCTCTGGGACCAGGCAGAAGCCCCTACTGCCCCCCATGAAAAGGCCCAGTCACCTTCAAACAAAGCAGCCATCGCCCTCCCGCCCCACTGTCCCCTCCAAGTCACAGATCCCTCCCTCCCTCCCACCCCGCGGAAGGAATTGCACTGGTACAGCCGTCCCGCGGGTGCCAGCCAGGGCTCAGTACACTGGTGGTGGCTGGTAGCCCTCCGGGGCCTCCACTGTGTGCGTGAAGGGCGGCTGCTGGTAGCTGTCATGGCTGATGTTGGGATAGCTCGAGTAGGGAGTTGAAACCCCCGGGCTGGGGTCGGCATAGCTGTGAACAAAGTCCTCCACCCCCATTTTGTACCTCTTGTAAGCGAAAGTGAGCAGGAGTCCCTGCAGAGAAAAGAGGAGCAGCATCAAGGCCGTTCCAGGCTGTGGAGTGCAGGGAGCCCCTTTGTGCTCCCCCTAAGCGGGACAGAGTGGTTCACTCACCCAGGAGAAGATGGAGAAGAAGCTGAAGGTGATGGCAGCGCGGGCAGAGTCCGCTCCGATGTACACATCCTCGGCCCAGGACCACTGGTTGGTCAAGAAACAGAAGCCGATGAACCACAGGAAGGTCCAGACACCTGTGGGGGGAAGTGGCATGAGGGGCCAGGGCTGGTCCTGCTGCTCCTAGGCAGTCCCGGGGCCAGACCCCGCTCCACCGTGCAGGCTGGCGCAGGCACCCGGCCAGGGGCAGCCGCTCCTCGAGGCACTCAGCAGCAGCAGCAGCACGTGGCCCGCAGGCAGCACGCCAGACGGGAGCGACTCCCTTCGCCAGGCACCGGCAGCCACGTCACGGGACAAGGCGGCCATTGTGGCAGCCACAAGAGGCACAGCCCTGCCCCGCGCCCCGGGTACCTGAGAAGCCGAGGTCGGCCAGGACCAGGTACTTGCGGTCGGTAGTGTTGCTGATCTGGGGGAAATAGACGTCCACCATGAAGAAGAAGATGCAGGCGAGGAAGGCGAGGACGCCGATGCCGATGCCGTAGCGACAGGCGTCCTCGTTGCGGTTGAAGATGCAGAAGAGCTGGGGGTCGTCGGGCTGGCTCGTGTAGCCATCCCCGACCAGGCAGGCGAACACGATCAGGGCGAAGACCTGCGGGGCGGAGCCGATGTCCAGTGGGCGGCACCGAAGCCGGGGGGGAGCCCTTTGGGGGCTGCCCGTCCCAGCTTGAGAGGGGCACCGGCTGCGGCGAGGGGCGCCGTCCCGGCGGGGCTGTCCCGTCCCGTCCCGTCCCGTCCCGACTCACCGCGCTGACGATCCGCGCCAGCACCTGCGGCTGCTGCACGAAGCGGACCAGGTCGAAGGCACCGCCGGCCTTGGCCGCCCCGTAAGCGCCTCCGCCGCCCTCCATGGCGTTCCACCGCCGCTCCTGCGCGGCACCGCCCCGGGAGGGCCGGCCCTTGCGCTCCGGGGCCGCCGGGGTGGGGCGGGCGGGCTGGGTCCAGCGGGACAGGGGCTCCCCCGCCCGGGCGTAGAGCGCCGCGCCGGTCCCGCTCCGTATCCCGGTGCCCCGCTTCGTCCCTCCTTCCGCCCCGGTATAACGGGCGACGGGGAGCGCCGGACTCACGCCTCGGCCGCCGACAGGCCCCGGTGAGCGCAGCCGAGGGGAAACGGGGGTTTCTTAGGGGCTCCCGCCGCCCCCCACCCGGTACCGGGAGGCGGCAAGAGGGACGGGACGGACAGGGCTCGGCAGCCCCCGCCCTCCCCGCAGATCCGCACACGCGCGAGCACGGCCCGGAGAGCAGGCGGCGGGAGCGCCGGGGAACGTTCCGTCGGTTCCCGGCATCGGGGCGAGCGGGGCGTGACGGGGAGCCCCGGCGCGGCCACCTTCCCCGAGCAGCCTTAGCCCGCCCGGGAGCGGTGGAGGAGGGAGAGCAGGGGAGGAAGGAGACGGCACTGGGCGGGGGAACACGGGGGTCTTCGCTCCGATGTGTCCTCCGGGCCCTTCCCGAGCCGAGCTCCGGGACTGGTGCTCGGAGGCTTCGTGCCCGACCCGAAGGGTCCTGGGACGGCTGGCGGAACCCCCTCGACCGCGGCACCGCCCCATCCGCTCTCTCTTCCTTTCTGACGCCCGGTTGGGCTGGACCCGGGGTTAGTTAGTCCCACTTTAGCCCCGCAGAGTCCGCGCCCCCGCCTGCCCCCGACCTCGCACGCAGCCGCTCCGGACCCATCGCCGTTCCGCAGGCCGGCCGCGCTCGGGAGCCGCGGAAACCGGGGCAGCCGTGTTGAGCCGGGGCTGGTGGGCGCCGGGACCGGGGGCGCTCGTCTGCTTACCACGGCAGGCCCGTGTAGGGGGGACCCGCTCGGCCTCGGAGGATGTCCCAGCCGCCCTCCATCACCCTCCACGTCCCTGAGGGCACCGAGAGCGATGGGTGAGTGTGACCTTCCCCGCTGCCTTGCCGTGCCCTGGGACCTGCATCCCAGCTACCATGGGCTACGACCTCACGCCCTGCAGGCACCAGGTGTCCATGCCACCATGTCCCTGTGTTCCTTCAGCCAGGAGCCCAGTCCGGACAATGAGAGAGCCCTGCACACCTCATTCTGCCAGCTCATTCTGGAGCAGAGCAGCTTGATCGAGGCAGGTCTGGAGCTGGAGCTGCAGGAGAGAGGCAGAGGTAAAGTGCTACAGTGTCAGCCAGGGCAGGCTGGGGACAGTGTGTGTGCCCAGGGCTGTCCCTCTGCTTGGGCCAGCTGTGTCACTTGTCAATGCTGTGGCCAAAGCATTCGTAGGAGCCTGCTAATGCCTTGGCCAGTGCAGAGCAGGGCAGTCTGGATCTTGGGGACACAGAAAGCATCCCTGGAGAAGGGAGTTCTCTGGGAAGAGCACACACCTAGCCTCTGTGCTGGAGCAGAGTAGCAGGGACACAGAGATGAACAATGGCCTCTCTGCATCCTGCCTTCCCCCTTCCAGAGTCCCCAGCCTGCTTGGCTACTCCAGATGCCTCTGCTGTGGCCTGGCCAGAGCCCGGGCAATGTGAGGACCACCCCAACTACTCCTCTGCCTCTCTGCGGATCTTGGCCAGCATGCCGAGCCGCACCATTGGTAGGTGCCACCCACTTTCCCACCCTTCCCCAGGCCCCAGAGCTCCTTGGAGAGCTCTCATGCCTGCCCTGCTCTCCCGCAGCTGCCCAAGCCCTGCTCTGCTCTGATCCACAGGACGCAGCCTCGGGGCCATCATCTCCCAGTACTGCAACCGCACGGCGCGGCTGCGGCGCCGGAGCAGCCGCCCACCCCTGCAGCAGCTGTGCCATGCGGCACGGCCCAGCCTGCGCCAGTACGACCTGGAGACTGACCCCATCAGGGCCACGCTGGAAGGTGAGGGGCCCCCAGACTGCGAGAAGGCAGTGCTGGCCACCGTCCCTACGCTGGGTTAGGGACAGGCAGGCCGTGACCTGGTGGGCCATGTCCCACTGAGCCCCTTGTGCTCCAGAGAAGCGGCGCCTGCTGGTGAAGGAGCTGCTGAGCCTCTCACCCAGCCAGTGCAGCCACATGCTGCTCACCATGCCTCTCAGCCTGGCGGAGAAACACATCCTCCGGTAGGACCCCTTCCATCAGCACCAGCTAGGCAGGACTCCCCCAGCCTAGCTGTCCCAGACCTGTGGTACCCTCTGACACCCCTCTCTTCTGGGCAGGCGACAGCTGAGCGGGCAGAGGGGCCCTCTGAGGCAGCACACCCATCACTGGGCCCCCTTCTCATCTTGTGGTTGGTCCAGGGTCTGTGTCGGCCTCGTAAGTCAGGGGCACAGGTCTGCACAGAGGCTGGGAGGGCTCCAGTGCAGGCTCCGGCCCCACTGCTCTCCCCATTTTCCTCTCCCCAGGGCTGCCGAGGTCTCTGGTACAGGCTCCTCTCTCTGCTCCGCACTGCGCAGCCCGGGCACTATGCCCTGAAGCAGATTGGTGGCCGCTTTGGCTCCAGTGTCCTCTCCTACTTCCTCTTCCTCAAGACACTAGTTATGTTGAACTTCTTTTCATTCTTCATCCTCCTGGCCTTCGTGGTGGTCCTGCAGGCTATGTACCCCACTGCATCAGTCAGCCCCCAGCCCTTCACTGGCCTCGAGCTCCTCACAGGAGCGGTAAGCATGGCCCAGGCACCTCCAGATCAGGGGCTGCACCAAGCCTGGGGGGCAGCCCTACTTTTCCACTGTAATAATACCCCAGTTCTTGCCCTTGCTCAGCCTGGGCCTCAGCACCACCGGTGCTGTGGGTGCACAAGGTGGAGCTGCCCCAGCCCAAAGCTCTGTGTCCCTGAGGCTGGTACAGAGGTGCCAGGCTAAGCAGGAAGCTGCGAGCACTGCCGAGGTCACCGTGGGCCCCATCATGTGCTTTCCCACAGGGCTACTTCACGCACTCACTGCTGTACTACGGCTACTACAGCAACGTCACCCTAAATGACCACTGCACCTCCAGTCCTCAGGGCAACGTGTGCCCCCTTGCAGCCCCCCTGCTCCCGTACAACTTGCCACTGGCCTACCTGTTCAGTGTCGGGGTCTGCTTCCTTGTCACCTGCATCCTGCTGGTGTACAGGTGGGTCAGTGGCACCTCTGGCACTGCCAGCCTTCCCCTTCACCCAGCCCCAGTCCCTGATGCCCTTCACCTCGCTGCAGTGTGTCCCGCTCTTTTCGGGAGAGCGTGGGAAGCTCCACAGGGGACTTGGCCATCAAAGTCTTCTGCGCCTGGGACTTCAAGGTGATCCAGAGGCGCTCGGTGAAGCTGCAGTGCGAGAACATCTGCACCCAGTTGAAGGTGGAGAAGCTGGGCAGTGCCAAACACCCCAGAGCCCAACCTTGCACTGATGCTTTGTCCATCACCCCTCTGGGTCCTGCTGCGGTGCAGCAGGACAAAACCTTACTCTGGGCCCAGAGGGGATTTGGCATCTCTGCTGCTGCTCTCTTGCAGGAGCTGCTGGGGGAGCAGCGCTCCCGCTCCCGCTCCCAGAGCCGCTGCCAGTGCCTGAGGCGCTGCGTCATAGTGCTGCTGGCCTGGCTCCTGGCACTGGGCTCGGTGTCGGGCTGCGTGCTGGCTGTGCACTACTTCTCAGAGCACATGCACGTGGTGAGTGCCGCCTCCCACCCTGGAATCCCCTGCCCTGGGGTTGGAGGGACTGGGCTGGGATACTGGGGAGAGAGGCAGGGACAGCCCCATTGCAGCTCTGCTCCTGGCCTGGGCGTTTGCTGCTCTCCCCAAAGACACCACACCTGGCTGCCGACAGCTGTGCACTCAGCCTGGTACCCGCTCACCAGGTTCAGCAGGAACAACAAGCACAGGGCAGTGGCAGATGGCAGCAAGAAGCCATTCTGCTGGTCCTGCCCTTTGTGGTGTCCCTCCTCAATGCCTTGATGCCCCACCTGTACAACTTGCTGGCGGTGTGGGAGAAGCAGGACTCCCCGGTGACACAGGTCTACGTGGCAATCATCAGGTGGGCTGGCTGGGGCTGTGGTGGAGGGAGCATTCTGCACCTGCACCTATGGCAGACAAGGAGGCTTTGGGGGCAGGCCCCATCTGTGGGGCTCGAACCCTCCATCCCCTGGACTCAGGGACTTTTTGCACTGCTCCTGCTCCCCAGGAACCTCATCCTAAAGACGGTGGTTCTCACCGTGCTGTGCTACCAGTGGCTCAGCCGGAGCGTTATCTGCTCGACAGAGGAGGTCAGTACCACTGCCTCACGGCTATGGAGGGCTGGGCTGAGCATGGGGTTGTGCAAGGTCTTTCCTATTAGATACCAGGAAGAAATTCTTCCCTGTGAGGGTGGTGAGGCTCTGACAGAGGTTTCCAGAGAAGCTGTGGGTGCCCTAGCCCTGGAACTGTTAAAGGCCAGGTTGGACAGGACTCGGAGCAACTCGGTCTGGTGGAAGGGTGTCTCTGCCCATGGCAGGGCAGGGAAAGAGATGAGCTTTAGGGTTCCTCCCAACCCAAACCATTCTGTGATTCTATGCCACACTTGATTGTCTCCCCAGTGCTGGGAGACATGTGTGGGGCAGGACCTGTATCGCTTCATGGTGATGGATTTCATTTTCACCTTGCTGGATACGCTCTTTGGGGAGCTGATCTGGAGGTAACGTACCCCAAGACATGTCCCCCCAGCAGTGTGGCATCCCTGTGTGGATAGTGCACCCCGGCTCTGCTGCCATCAGAGGGGGAAGGTGGGGTGTGTGAGAGCAGAGTTCACTTCCACCCAGGCTAATTCTGGAGAAGAGGCTCAAGACAAAGCAGAGGCCAGAGTTTGATATCGCCCGAAATGTGCTGGAGCTGATCTATGGGCAGACCCTGACTTGGTGAGATGTTTCTGCCTGGTGTGGCTCCTTCCTCTGCTGGCAAATGCCTTGTAGTTCCCAGGAGCCCTGTGGTGCTGTAGCTGTGCTCACCACTGTCTGCCCTGGGGCTCAGACCCAGGCAAACTTATCTTTCCCCTGCTCCCAGGTTGGGCATTCTCTTCGCTCCGCTCCTGCCAGCTGTGCAGATGCTGAAGCTGCTGCTGTTGTTCTATATCAAAAAGGTGTGATTCCCCTACCCCCTGCAACTCCCCATGGGGTGAGACTGCAGTGGCGCTGTGCCTTGTCACCGTCAGCCTCTGCTGCACCAGTGGTGCCACGTGGCAGCCTCGTCCTTGTGGAGCTGAGCGGGGGTTTCTGGGACAGCATGTCCCGAGCTCACTCGGCTCCCAGTGGGTGGGAGGGAAGGGACAGCAGGGTGCAGACTGCTCTCCAGGAGTTGGCATCCCACGGGACACTGCTCCCTATCCACAGACCAGCCTGATGCGGAACTGCCAGTCCCCCAGGCAGCCCTGGCAAGCATCACGCATGAGCACCATGTTCATCACTCTGCTGTGCTTCCCCTCCTTCCTGGGTGCAGCTGCCTTCCTCTCCTACACCATCTGGTCGTGAGTACCCACGATGCCATGGCTCAGGGCACAGGACCCCTGGCTGCCTGGAGAAGGAGGGGTTGGGGAGACCATTACCCCTGTCCCTGGCATCCCCCAGGTGCAGGCTATGAGGTGCTGCCCCAGGCAAGGGAGGTGCCTCCCAGCTGCTGGCCCCATGCTCGCTTCCTCCAGCTCTTCCTGGTACTGGAGGCAGAGATGAGGACTCCCCTGTCCAGCCCTGGGGATGCTGGGGACAGTGAGGCTGGGCCCCTGGAGGGCTGGACATCTGAGACAGGCCTGGGGCCAGTAGTTGCTGGGCTGCCCATTGCTCTGAACGCCCTGTTGGCCTGTTTGCTCAGGTTGCAGCCATCAGAAACCTGTGGTCCCTTCCGGGGGCTGGAAACCATCTACGAGTCAGGGAAGAGGTGGGTGCTGGTGCTGGAGAAGTCCAACCCCAACATCACCTGGTTTGCCTGGGTCTACCAGCATCTGTTGGAGAACAGCTGCCTCCTGTTCTTCATGTCTGTGGCCCTGATGTAAGTATGGACCCGAGCCCAAAGCTGAACCCTGGGCCCTCTCACTTTGAGAGTTCTGCTGTCACAGCCATGAGCAAGGCTGGGAGCCAAAGTGTCACTCCAGAGCCTTGTGCCCCATCCCAGTGCCAGGAGCACAGCGTCCCTCAGCTTCCTGCCTGGCTGCCACCATCCCATCCTGCTGTCATTGCAGAGCTGTGATCTACTTCAACATCCAGGTGGTAACAGGCCGCCAGAGGGTCATCTGCCTGCTCCAGGAGCAGATTGCCAACGTGCGTGAGCACTGCCCCTGCCCATCCCCGCTGCTTCACAGCCTGGTCCAGCCCCAGGACTGCCAATTCGGGCTCTGGCCCCAGCAGTGCCGCCACTCAGCCACCCACTGCTGCTCACTGCATTGTCTTTGATGTTGCAGGAAGGGGAAGATAAGGTATTTCTCATTCAGAAGCTTCACTCCGTTTATGAGCAGAGACACAGACGTCCCTAAGTGCCAGGTGAGGCCAGCGTGAAAGGCAGTGCCAGCCATGTGCATGGATGTTCCTCTGCCTGTCCCAAGGGATGCACCATCCTTGGTGTGACTGAGGCCCAGGGACGGGGAAGAGGATGGAGGCAGGTCTGGGACCGGGACCCAGGATCTTACAGACTCTGTCCTCTTGGTGTCAAGCTCCGCAGGAAGGAATGGGATGGAATGGACTCTGCTTGCAGCTGGGACTGAATCTGTCTATCATGACACAGTGCTGGTAGCTGGGGGACCATGGACTGCTGGGGAAGATCCTCCTCTTGCCATGGCCAAGGACCCATTGGGGCATGTCACTGGGAACGCTGCATCACAGGGTTGCAGGTGCTCCTGCTGCCCAGGGCACAGCTCCATGCAGGACTACCTCACCAGCACAACCCTGCTCCATGGGGGCTCACTACTTGCAGAGAACAGCTCTTCAGCTCTCTCTCCTGCCAGTGTGCCCTGGGCTGTTTTCAGAATCCTTTGGGGACCATGGAGATTTCTCCACAACCACCTTCACGCTGCCTAGGGGCAGCAGGTGTAGAGCCAGGAGCTGCCGGGCATGGACCCAGCTCCAGCCCAGTGCCTGGCTCACCAGGAGAGCAGCTGGCTGATTCCAGTCCCACAAACAAGGTCACTGGGCCACCCCCCGCTGCCCTGCACCCACTGCCCTGGCTGGCGGGACGGACTTGGAAGAATCACCGTGATGCTGGGCTGGGCAGGGACTCTGTGGGTTCAGGCTGACCTGGCCCATTAAAGCGCCGCTGTGTGGGAGTGCTGTGGCTGGTGTCTGGACCTGTTGGGCTGGAATCAGGGAGTAGGGTTGGTGTGTCAGTGCTGTTCATGGTGGTGACTCAGCAGCAGTGTCAGGGTGTGCTCAGGCTCCTTGGCACAGCCTGCTTTCCCATGGGGCTGCTTGGGGCAGAGCCAGTTCAGCCCACACTGCTGGAGCAAAGGCCACTGCCACCCCACTTGCCACTCACCATCGCGGTGCAATAGCTGTGGCCCCCAGCACCAGGAGCCACTCCCTTCCATGTCATGCTGTTGGCAGCTGCCCCAGTGCCACAGCGCTGACAGGCCCAGGGCAGGGTGTGCTGTGCCTTGTGCCAGGCATGGGCAGCCACCAGTCCCCTATGACTTGGCACCAGGGCTGCTAGCTGAGCCAGCTGCCTGCTGGGCTGGGCTGGGCCACCAGCATGGGCACAGGGCAAGTTACCAGCACAGATAGACACTGCTTAGTGGTGTGGGCACAGCGCAGGTTCTCTACACAGCCCCAACTCTTCCTGGGGTGCATTAGGAAAAACATTGCTCACAGGTCAGGGGAGGTGATCCTGCCCCTCTGCTCAGCCCTGCTGAGGCTACTGCTGGAGTGCTGTGTCCAGTTCTGGGCCCCTCAGGACAAGAGGGACATGGAACTCCTGGAGCAGGTCCAGCAGAGGCTACAGAGATGATGAAGGAAGGGACTGAAGCATCTCTCTAATGAGAACGGGCTCCAGGCGCTGGGCCTGTTCAGCCTTGAGAGAAACTGACAGGGGACCTCATCATCTGTCAGCAGGGAGGTGTCAGGGGATGGACCAGGCTCTGCTCCTTGGTGCCCAGCAACGGGACAAGAAGCAACAGGCAGAAACTGATGCACAAGAAGTTCCACTTGAATGTGATCTTATGGGTCCCCTCCAATATTCTATGGTATTCTGTTAGAAAGAACTTCCCTGTGCCAGTGACAACACACTGGGATAGATTGCCCAGAGAGGATGTGGTGTCTTCCTCACTGGACAGTCCAGAACTGTCTGGATGCAATCCTGTGCCATGTCCTCTGGGATGACCCTGCTTGACCAGAGAGATGGGACCAGGTGACCCACTGTGGTCCCTTCCAACTTGACCCATTCTGAGATTGCCTGAGCCCAGGTGAGTGCTGGAGAGCAGCTGTGGGCTGGTACTTGCTGCAGCTTGTGAGACATCCCTACTGAAGCACCCCATCACAGGAGCCCTAGCTCCTGACACCCACCCAGGTCACCCACACCTTCCCCAAGGTCACCCCATTGTGCCTGGGCTGGCATGAGGCTCACACAACCAGAGGAGCCCCACGTGTGCTCAGTCTTAAACCCAGAGGGCCTTACCCACCTCTGCCCTGCTCAGCTCAGGTGCTGCTGCAGCCTCCAACCCACTCCAGGAACCCCTCCTGTGCCTGGAGGTCCCAGCACAATCTGGCCTCTGTGGCTTCTGCTTGTCCCTTCCCCAAAAGCCCAGGATTTCCCCCAGAGCACAGGGCAGCCACCAGCCTGGAGAGTTTGGTGGGAGTTTTAATGTGAAGTCTCACAGGGATCCAGTCCATCAACAGCCCCAGGCACTGTCCTGGGCTCTGCTCTGCCCAGGCAGGGCAGCTGCTCCTTCGCCACCTCCTTCTGTGACAGGGTTGTCCTGGGCTGCCACAGGCACCTGGCAGGGCTGGGGTCAGCAGGGCTCTTTGAGGGCCGTCCGAAGCCACTGCAGGACATCAGCCAGGCCGGTGCCATCGCGGGCGCTGGTCTCCAGCATCGTGATGGGCTGCGTGGCACAGGAGACGATGTCCTGCATGCGGAACAGTGACTTCATCTCCACCAGGGACATGTAGCACGGCAGGTCACTGCAATGGGGAGAGGTGAGCTACACCAGCCAACAACACCGGCTCCCCCACCCGGCCCAGCCCCGGCTGAGGGGCTCCAGCCGGGGCAGCGCAGCAAAGCACAGCCGCTGCTCCCTGGTACCCCCACCCTTCGGGTGACCTCCTTCTCACATCTTGTTGAAGAGGACCAGGACGGGCACAGAGGCGAGCGGCGCTGCAGAGAGGACCGAGAGCAGCTGGATGCAGGATGAGGAGATCTGGGTGGGGTTGGAGGCATCCACCACGAACTGGAGGGAGAAGGGAAAGCAGGGTGCGGGTGTGCCGAGAGCAACCCCGGGCCGGGCTGGGCCAGAGCAGGGCACGGAGGAGGGAAATCCCACCACGGGGCGAAACCGAGGGGACCGACCATCCCGAGCCCCGGAAGCCTCCCTCCATCCCTCGGGACCGCGGCCCCAGGACGGGTTCCCAGTGCTGCTCACCAGGAGAGCGCTGCACTCGCTGTAGTAGCTGGGCCAGATGGGGCCCATACAGCCGCCCAGCTCCCGCACGGTCACCCTCCGCGGCAGCCGCAGGTCCGTCAGGTTGGTGCCCACCTGCGGGACAGGCGCCCGGCTGGGTGCGGCCGTGCCCGCGGCCCCTCGGCCGCCCCGGTGCCGCTCGGCCCCGCTGGCCGCACCTACCGTGGGCAGCGTGGCCGGGGGCTCGCCCAGCTCCGCGGGGTCGTCGGCGCTCAGCTGTGCCTCGCGTTAAGGACACGGCGGCTCCGGGAACGGGCCGGGGGTGCACTCCGCCTGGCCCCTGGCCCGCCCCTCGCCGGCCCGTCCCTCCCCGCCTCCCCGGTGCCCCGTGCCCCACGGATATGGCGCAGCCGCCGCACAAGCAGGCTCTTCCCGCCGCCCGCCGACCCCAGCAGCAGGAAGGTGGGCGGGGAGCGCCCCGCGGCCATCGCGGAGCCGCCCCGCGGAAACGGCACTGCCCCGGCGGAAGCCGGAAGAGGAAGGGCCGCGGCGGGGCGGGGGACGGACCGGGCCGGAGCGATCGNCTCGGTACCGGCGCGGCTTCGTCGGCGGGCGGGACGGGAACCGGGTCGGGGTCCGCAGCGCTCGGCCCCGGGAGCAGGCGGGCCCAGAGCACGGCGCTGGTTGGGCCGGGTCGGGTTGCGGTGCCGCAGCCCGGTGCCGCCCGGGAGGAGCGGCAGCGGCAGGGCCGAGGTTACCGAGCTCCCGGGGGTGTCTGAAGCGGGAGGGCTGGTGCTTTCCGGATGCAATCGGGGGCTTTTCCCCGAGCCCCGGGGCAGCGCCACGCCCGGAGCGCTCGCAGGGAACGGCGGTGGCGGAGCGGAGCCGCGGGCGGCAGCGCGGCTCACGGCGGCCCGGGGGGTTTGTTCATTGCAGATAAGGCCACGAGTCAGCTCCTGCTGGAGACCGACTGGGAATCCATCCTGCAGATCTGCGACATGATCCGTCAGGGAGACACCCAGTGAGTGCTCGTGGGCTTGCGGGCATGCCGTGGGCACGGCTCTCCTGTCTGCGTAGGGAACGAGACCCTTCGAGGGTCTCGGACCTGCCAGCCCGTGGTAACGCATGCCTCATTATACCCTTCCATAAGAGCATCAGAGGGGCTGTACAGCACACCCTGATGTGCTGGCACGTTTCCCAGACCCTGGGAGCTGCGCATTACCTCTGGCCTGAAATCCTTAGGGAAATTCGAGCTTGAATGTTCTTATTCTTTCCCAGTTCCATTCAATGAATCATATACCCTTGAGCTAGCTGTGCCCTTTGTGGCAGGATGGCGATAGGTGGGTTGCCAGCAGCAGGTGGGATCTCCCCTCAGATTCTTGGTCCCCTGAGAACATGTCCCCTCTTCCCCTAACCAGAGCAAAATACGCCGTCAGCGCCATCAAGAAGAAAGTGAATGACAAGAATCCCCACGTGGCCCTGTACGCGCTGGAGGTAAGGGCACCTGGCTGGGAGCACAGCAGGGGCATCTTACTACCTGCCTTTAGGCTGCACAACTTCATGCAGCACAGCGTGGACCCAGCCTCTTCCTGACTCTGGCACAGAGGTTTTGGGGTGATCAGGCCAGGGCCTTCCTGCTTTAGTTCCATCTTGGCTTTGGAGCAAAGCTGACACTTGGGCTGCTCTCCCCAGGGTTGGTTTCCACAGAGCAGAAGGCCCCCAGCCTCCCACAGGGGTGAAGAACAGCTGGCTCCCCGTGCAGGGAGTACATTGACATGGCCCCAACACACCTCATTGCTTAAGTAGTGCCCCGTGTTCAGCCTGTGATGTGTCCTGGGACCCCCACAAATTTCAGGGGAGGCAGGGAGCTCTGGACTGATGTTGTCTTGGCCCTTTTGCAGGTCATGGAGTCGGTGGTTAAAAACTGTGGCCAAACAGTCCATGACGAGGTGGCCAATAAACAGACTATGGAGGAGCTGAAGGAAATACTCAAGGTAAATAGATTTCTTTTACTGACTTTTTTTTTTCCTATGGAAAAGCAGCAGCAACAGCAGGAAGAAATGCGTGTGTCCTCCCTTGTGTCCTCTTTGGGTAAGGAGCAGAAGGGAAACTGGAAGTGCACTTCAGAAAAGAGCAAACTATCGTGTGGTGAGAAAGGGTGAGTGTAGGCAGTGAAGGAGGGCTTCTGGGAACAGGAGATGTGGTGGGACCAGAGGTTTGTCTGTACTGGGAATGGCAGGAATGTGCTGTGGAGGCCTGGGCCATTCCATGATAAACGCTCCTGGATGCAACACTTGGGTTGGGACAGCAAAGGAAAACAGATGATGGCCTGGCACCTGTACCAAGGACCTGGGCAGTGGCAAGGTGAATTCCCTCTTGTGGAACAAGATAAAGCAACAAAGGAAAAACCAGCTGGAGCTGCCTCTGTGTCATTGGCGTGTCAAGTTGTTCAGGAGCTCTGCAGATGTGACCATGGCTGCTGACACCCACAAGTTGTTGTTACAAGCTATCATCAGCCTGGTGCCTGCTGGAGCTTCGTCTGTCCTTGGACCGGGGAATTCCATTAGTGAAGTGGAAATGAGAACTCCTGTCTCCAGCTCCCAACTCAGAACAGCAGTGCCCAGACAAGAGCTTATTAGCATCGTACTGTTCCTTCCTTACAGCTTCTGTCTTCCACCAGCAATGAACAAACAGGTGACCCAGATCCTTGGAGGATGAGCTGTGTGAGTCCTGTCACCTCTCACACCGAGCAGGGTGTCTCTCCTGTCACCTTCCTGTTAGGGCTAACTCAGTCTCCTTGCAGGATCTTCTCCCGAGGCAGGAACACTGCCATAGCATGACAGCCAGGTGTGGTAGCACAGTCGCTCCAAGGGCTGAGGAGATTGAATCAGATCCAGAGATTTTGTGGTTTTCTCAGTCCTTGCCTGCCTCAGGAGTTTCACAACTGCCCCATTCTCCTCCCACACTTGGAACTTTGCTGCTTGTGAACGCTCGATGCTGGTAAAACAGTCCAAGTTCTGATGAGGTTCAGGGCTGGGACATGTATGGAATGCAGGATTTTGCCAAATGTTCTAGAAGTTGGAGCTCCAGGAATTGTCAGTAAGTGATGCTGTGTGGGCCGAGGTCTTTGCTAAAATCAGAGCTTGACAGTGCTGCTCTGCTTCCTGGGGATTTCTGGAGCAGACAGTCATGTGGATGTGATCACTTGGGCAGCTGATGACATAGCAGCTCTGAGGCTGGCTGAAGTCAGAACAGGCTTGCCAACGTTTGTCCAGTTCCTTGAAGTGTGATGCAGTTGCCCCTGCCTCCAAAGGGCATCTGTCTCAGCTGTCCTCACTTTGTCACGTCCTGAGGTGGCTTTGAGTACTCCTGGCATGGAGGTGCTGACACTCTCCAGGCACCCCCAGCACTGTCAAGGGGCGGGCAAGGTGGGCTGTGCTGTACTCGCAGCTGGGGCTCCCACCGAGTTCTGAGTGCAGGATGGGTGACTCTGGTGAGGGTGTAGGCAGAGCTGCTGGACATTTGCTCTAAGCATCAAGGCCATAGCTCTGTTCAGTTGGTCATTGCTGCTTGAAGGACATTTTGTTGTTTGTGCTGGAGGGGGCAGTGGGGCAGCTGAAGGGGTCTGTTGTCTGTGCGGTGCATTGTCCTTACTGCAGGTTTCTGACAGCTCTTACCTCTCCTGAGTACTCTAAAGTCTGTCTTTCCTGAGTGGTATTTCTGGCTTCTCTTCAGGGGGTTCACACCATCCTTTGGGTTTCAGGGGCATTTTCTCAGATGTTTTTTCTCCTCCCTTCCTGTGCAGAGGCAAGTGGAGACAAGTGTCCGCAGTAAGATCCTATACCTCATCCAGGCCTGGGCTCATGCCTTCCGCAACGAGCCCAAGTACAAGGTGGTGCAGGACACCTATCAGATAATGAAGGTTGAAGGTGAGGACTCTGGCCACAGGTGAGGGGACACCTGGTGAAGCAGTTCTGCTCTGCAGAAGCCTTGGCAGTTCCGTGCCTGGTGTGAGCAAAATGTGGACTTGCAGCACTGAGCTCTTCCTTGGTTCCCAATACTCAGTGAACCCTTCAGGGTGACTGAATCCTGCTGCAGACATGGGACAGTCCCAGGACCAGATGCTCTAGGCCTCCAGCCTAGCTGGTGCCTCAGGGCTGGAGGGAGACCTGAAAAGCAGGAGCTGCAACTGTTTTTGGGAAGACTGGCAGCAAGTCATCTGGGAGGGATTTGCTGTGGGACAGTTCCTTCCTCACAGGCTTTTGTTCCTGCTCCCAGGATGGGTCCATGGTCCCACTTGCTGACACAGTGTTGGTGTGACATTTTCCCTTCTGTCCCAGGACAGCAGTGTCTGCTTCAAGGGCAGGGACACGCTGCTGCCTCTGCTTCCTTCTGTGCACCAGAAACACTGCAGGCAGTGCCACAAGCTTGGAGGGTCAGTCCAACATCCTGAGCTGGTGTTGCCAAGCTCTGGCCCTTGAAGGCTGAAACTCACAGCCCTGCCTGCCCATCCAGTGGGCTTTTTATCCCCCTCAGTTCAAAGTACTGAGAAATAATAAGCCTTATCCAGAGGCCTGTGATGTCCCTTGTGGATGTATGGGGATTGTCCTCAGACCATGGCTGAGGGAAGCCTACTTCTGGTGTGTCAGAGGGAAGTACTGGTCAAGACGAGAGGTGGTGCTGAGCTGGCACCTGTAGCATCAGTTTGCAGGCACATGGCCTCCCTGTGCCAGAGGATTCCTCCCACAACGGGGCTCCATTTCTTCTGCAGGTCACGTCTTCCCGGAGTTCAAGGAGAGCGATGCCATGTTCGCTGCAGAGAGGGTGAGCTCTGTGGTGGGGGGACAGCTGGCACTGTGGGACAGACCTGCTTTCCCATCCCCTTCTGCCAAACCTGCAGGTCTCGCATTCCGCAGTTTTGTGCGGATTGGAGACCTTGCTGGGAGAATTGACCAAGACAGGGAGTCAGACCCACCATTCCTCCTGCTCACTGGCCTTGCAGCAGCTTGGCAGGCTGGACGTGGCAGCAGGGCATTGCTGAAGTGATTGCTGTGCAGACACTTTCCTAGTAAATCTTGTACTGGCTGGGAAAGCATTACAGTCTCTAAGGAACATGAGAGGAGATAACTTGTGGGGATTAATATTTCCTATTGAGCTGCAGATGCCTCCAGTCTCCCCCATGAGACATGAGAGCCCTGTTAGCTATCAGAGCTCCTGAAAGGGCCCGTGCTGATGCACTCCTCCCTCCTTACACAATTTCCCTTGACCCCTACAGGCTCCAGACTGGGTGGATGCAGAGGAGTGTCACAGGTGCCGAGTGCAGTTTGGCGTTGTGACGCGGAAGGTGAGTGCTGCTCCTGCCCCTCTTGGTTCCCTGCTCTGCGCAGCCCTTGGGACTTGCAGAACTCCCTGCAGGACTTGCTGTGTGAAAGTGTGTTGGGAACAGACCACGTGTCCTGGCTGCTGGCAGGGAAATGACAGGAGTGTCTGAGTGGTGTTGGCTAAAGGAGAAGGAATGTCTTGCCACCACACCCATGTGTCCTGTCCTTCACAGCACCACTGCCGGGCCTGTGGGCAAATCTTCTGTGGAAAATGCTCCTCCAAGTATTCCACCATCCCCAAGTTTGGGATTGAGAAGGAAGTGAGAGTCTGTGAGCCCTGCTATGAGCATCTCAACAAGTCAGTACCTTTTGTGGTGGGTTTCTTTGCGTGTGACAGCTGGGACTTTGAGGGGGGAAGCATGGTGTGGAACTAGATCCCTGCAGAGCACAACGAGGGCTTCCCAGGCTGTGCAGGCTGGGCTGGGCCTTCTTCCTTCCTGGGAGTGGGGTTTGCTGCTGGAACATTGTGCAGAGTGGGCTCTGGTGCAGAGAAGGGAACATTCAGTCCATACTGTCACTTGTCACTACAGGAAAACTGAGGGTAAAGCTGCTGCCACCTCTGAACTGCCCCCTGAGTACCTGACCAGCCCCCTCTCTCAGCAGTCCCAGGTGAGTGGCTGCCCCATAGATGATCTGGTGAGCCTGACCTGTTTGTTGATCCCGTTACTGACCACCTCCTCATCTTTCACTTCCAGCTGCCTCCAAAGCGTGATGAGACAGCTCTGCAAGAGGAAGAGGAGCTCCAGCTGGCTATTGCCTTGTCTCAGTCAGAGGCTGAGGAGAAGGAGAGAATGGTTTGTTCACTGCTGGGATCTGGGAGGGGTTGTTGCTCTTTAGCCCAGCTGTGCTGGGCCATAACACATCTCTGGACATGTCCTGGTGTGAGCAAGGCCCAAAGCCTGTGGAATGAGAGAGCGAAAGCAGAGCCAGGCACAGGCTGTGTTGTGGTTGGTTTGGAGAAGCCTGGACTTTCTCTGAGTTGGCAATTTTCTCTTTTGCAGAGGCAGAAAACAACCTACTCCATGTACCCTAAGGCTGAGCCCACTCCTGTCACGTCATCGGCTCCCCCGGTCAGCACGCTCTACTCCCCGCCCGTGGTATGTCCGTGGCAGCTCCTGCCCGTGAAGTGGCTGGACACAGGCCACTTCCTGCGCCCGAGTCTGCCCTGATTGTGTCCAGTTGAATCCCCGTACTGAGGGAAAAGATTTGCCCTGTTCAACCCCTTGCTCGTTCACTGTGTTTTGAGCAAGGTGTGTTCTCAGCCAGGACTTAGGTGCCTCCATTGCCTCCCAGCTTGTGTCCCCTTTGAGGCTCTCACTGGTGCTCAGCACTGGTGGTCGCACGTGGCCAGGTCCGAGCTGAACATCTGTGTGGGACCTGGGGATCTCTGGTTTTGCTGAACTGCATTTCTCCATTTGTTTCTTTACAGAATTCCTCTGCTCCCTTGGCTGAGGACATTGACCCAGAGGTAAGGATCCTGGCCCTGCCAGTCTGCAGCACAGGCTTGCTCCTGCAAGGCAGTGATGCTCATTTTCCTTCTCTTCCTGGCAGCTGGCTCGGTACCTGAACCGCAACTACTGGGAGAAGAAACAGGAGGAGGTTCGCAAGAGCCCCACACCATCAGCACCCCTGTCCCTGACGGAGCCAGCCGTGCAGCCTGGGGAAGCCCACCCTGCCCCTCTTGGGGTGGTTGAGGTAAGAGGGGGCCTGTGCCTGAGTCTGGCACCTGCTGAGGGGCACAAAGCACCCGACTCTTGGGCTCTGGCTGTGAGAGCTCTTGGGCTCAGGCTGGCTGCTGGCTCTTGGCACTGGGAGGTCACAGCTGACTGGCTGCCCCATCCTTCCTTCCAGCAGCAGTACCAAAACGGTGAGTCCGAGGAGAACCACGAGCAGTTCCTGAAGGCACTGCAGAACGCGGTCACCACGTTCGTCAACCGCATGAAGAGCAACCACATGCGAGGCCGCAGCATCACCAACGACTCTGCCGTGTTGTCCCTCTTCCAGTCCATCAACAACATGCACCCGCAGCTGCTGGAGCTGCTCAACCAGCTGGACGAGCGCAGGCGTGCGTGGGAGCTGGGGGAGCTGCTGGCTCTGGGCATGGATGGGCGGCAGTCAGGGCTTCCTCAATGTCAAGGCTCAGCATTCCTGTGACAGTCTCACTGGAGAGAAGCTGGTGTGGAGTGCAGGGGCAGTCGAAGTGCTCTGTCCCCATGTTCCTGAGGCTGTCCCTTCCCTCCCCAGTGTACTATGAAGGGCTGCAGGACAAACTGGCCCAGATCCGGGATGCGCGTGGGGCTCTGAACGCGCTGCGGGAGGAGCACCAGGAGAAGCTGCGCCGTGCAGCGGAGGAGGCAGAGCGGCAGCGCCAGATCCAGTTGGCACAGAAGCTGGAGATCATGAGGCAGAAGAAGCAGGTGAGGCAGGGAAGCATGTGTAGGGTATTCCAGGTCTGCCTGCACTGTGGCCCAGCCCAGGGCTGGCAGGGATGGCTGCCCCAGTAGGAGGGCTTGTGTGGTATCGTGGCTCTCAGCTGCGACAGCCCTGTCCCTACAGGAGTATCTGGAGATGCAGCGTCAGCTGGCCATCCAGCGTCTGCAGGAGCAGGAGAAGGAGAGGCAGCTGCGCCTGGAGCAGCAGAAGCAGACCATCCAGATGAGAGCCCAGATGCCAGCTTTCTCACTGCCTTATGCCCAGGTACAGCTGCTGGGGTAGGCTCCCCCTGCCAGGGTCCAGGGACTGTGGCTTTAAGCTGGCTTTCCTTCTCCCACCAGCTCCAGGCAATGCCCGCAGCCAGTGGGGTGATCTACCAGCCCTCTGGGCCCACCAGCTTCCCTGGCACGTTCAGCCCAGCTGGCTCCGTGGAGGGCTCTCCCATGCACAGTGTGTACATGAACCAGGCTGCGCAGGGGGGAGCTGCGCCGTACGCCGCCATGCCCGTCACCGGCACTGGTACGTTGGCAGCTCAGCCTCCGGGGGTAGCCGAGGGGCCAAGGTGGTTGCTCCAATCTCTGCTCTCTCCACCCAGATCCCAGCATGGTGAATGCCTACATGTACCAGCCGGGTGCCAGCAGTGGGCAGGGGCCTCAGCAGGGGCCGGCAGTGCCCACCACCACCCCCGCATATTCATCCTACCAGCCCACACCCACACAGGGCTACCAGGCAAGTGAGGCAGCGCAGCTTGTCGCCAGCTGGGACAAGGGCTGGGGGTTCTGTAGGGCTGGGCAATGTACCCAAACTCGGCAATGAGATCTCCGAGCAGGAGGGAGGATGGACTGGTTGGTTCCAGATCTCCAGATCTGCTGCTCTTGCTGTGGAAGGGGGCTGGAGTTAGATCCAGTTCTGTGCTCAAGAGCCTTGTCTGGAGAACTGAGCCATTGCTGTCTGCGCCACCTCTCACCAACCTCTCTCCACAGACTGCAGCTTCACAGTCGCAGAGCATCCCAGCCATCTCCCAGGCACCCCAGTCAGGCACCATGGGCTACATGGGCAGCCAGTCTGTCTCCATGGGCTACCAGCCCTACAGCATGCAGGTGAGGGCTCCCTGCTTGGGCATGGTGGGAGATGGGTGGGCTCCAGCCCATGGAGCCGTCCTGGGGGAGGTCTGGTGGAGGCTGCGGACAGTCACCACTGCCCCGTGGGTGCTGCGTGTACCCCAGCCCCTCTGACACCCACCCCCTCGTTCCCATAGGGCCTCATGTCTGCTCTGCCAGGCCAGGACACAGCTCTGAGCAGCCTGCCAGCCCAGCAGTCCTACCTGCCCGGGCAGCAGCCCCTCTACCAACAGGTGAGTGCCACCAGCCCAGGCGGTCAGGGCCCAGTTCGGCTTGTATGCTAACGAAGCCACACACTAACAAAGCTATTTCCCATGCTCCAGGTGGCCCCAGCCGGGGGGCCCCCCCAGCAGCAGACCCCAGCAGCGCCTGCCCCCGGGCAGCAGCCCCCAGGCAGCGGAGAGGCCCAGCTCATCTCGTTTGACTGATCGCAGCCACGGGGATGTCGGGGGTCCCGTGGGTCCAGTGTAACACTACTCTTCATCTGAAATCACTCTGTACTTCGACTACTCGTCCTGCCCCCCAGCCCCGTGTCCCAGGGGTGGTGCGGCCATAGGCTTCTACTGCCGGCTTTGGGGACCAAGGGGCAGGGATGCAGCCCCCCCCCCCCCCCCCCCGCC
>VWZV01014364.1:0-55850 GCA_013397155.1 Irena cyanogastra | reverse complement strand
CCCCCCCCCCGCCTCAGCTCGCCCACCCACCCTCGGCAGCTGGCGGCCCTGGGGCCAGGCGGGAGCTCAGCCTGCCCCCATCATTGCCCCGGGGCTTGTGGCACAGGCCCCAGGGGCGCAGCGCTCCAGCCCTGCCCGGTCTCTCCGCTGGCTTTGCCCCATCCCTGCTGCGCCCCGCTCCCTGCAGCGCCCTCACGGGCCCGGGGCCCTTCGCTGGTCCGGGCCTGGCCCCGTCCTCGCCGGTCTCGGTGGAGACCGAGCGCTATTGGTGACAATAAAGTGTTGGAACGACCTGCGGCCTCCTGTACTGGGCGAGGGAGAGGGGATGGTTGCCAAGGGGTGGCAGCAGCTCTGGGGTGCAGATCCCTTTTATACTTTACCTCGCAGTACTGGCCAGCTTCAGCTTTGGCCACATCAATTTCCTCCCTACAGTGCCTAGAATTTTTCTATGCTGTAGATGCATAGTCCTAACTTATTAAGCCTTATGGAGCATTAGAATGTATTGCTGCAATTAGTGAAAGTCAAAAAGTTAAAATGACAAGGCTTTCAGACTTTATTTTTGTTTCTTTTAATTTGCATTAATTATGCTTCAATTTTACCATTAACCATGGTGTACAGTGTGGAAATATAACCAGTTATCCTTCCAAACATTCCAGGGAGGATGTAATTTCTGTTCCTTCAGACATGGAAATTTTTTCTCCTCCTCTTCAGAAATGCTAAAGAGTAATGGATTTATTATGATTGGTTTCGCTTTCCTGTAGGCCCGGTTTAGCCTACATCTCCCATCGTGCATTGCCGTGCTCCCCCCGTGTCACTATTGGCTCTCCGTCCGTCCCGAGCAGCGGCGCGGGGCCCGCCGGGAGCGCGGGCNCGGCCCGGCCCGGCCCGGCCGCGTGCGCCGCCTGACCGGCCGCTGGTGCCGCTGCTCTTCCCGCAGGAGACGCTGAAGATCCCGGACGTGGGAGTGATGCCCGCGGCGGCCGCCGCCTCCCTCCTGCCCGCCCCGGCGGCTCCGCAGGTACCGGGCGCTCTGGGAGGGGCGGGAGCGGGGCCCCAGGGACGGCAGGCGCGGGGGCGGGCTCGGCCGCGGGGCTTCACCGCAATCCGGCTGCTTCCAGGAGGAGGAGGAGGTGGTCCCGCTCAAGAAAGAGAAAACTCATTTCACCGTCCGGTTGACGGAGCTGAAGGCCACTGACAAGGTGAAGCTGATCAAGGAGGTGAAGAACTTCGTGCCTGGAGTGAACCTCGTGCAGGTGAGGAGCTACTGCCCCAGGCTCTGGTGTGTCACCCCCAGGTCCAGCAGCCTCGGCTCTCTGTTCAAAGGGTAGCCTGGATTTGTGCATTCAGAAGCACAGCCTGCCTATTTGCATCTCAGTACAGAGACGTGGGGAACAGGATTTAGTTGCACCTTTGTCTGGCACCTTTCTGTTGTCAGAAGCAGAGGGGTGGAGGAGGAGGCTCAGAGCAAGGGACTCAGAGATGTCCATGCCAGCCTCAGCTTCTCCAAACCTGAGAGCTGCCGTGAGCTTTCTTGCAGAGCTCAGGAGTAGCCAGCATCCCTTGCTACAGCTGGGTTTGGCTTGCTTTTCCCAAAGTCTTTGTGTTTCTGAAGTTAAATGAGCCTCTGTAATTCACACGTCTTGCAATCCAGGTTTCCAGCTTTTTTCGGGGCCTTTCATTTTATAGGTGCTGCTTCTTTCCTTGCAGGAGATGGGCCTCAGCCTGGGCAGTGTCTGAGCTCAGGCCCTTGACCTTGGATGTGGGCTCAGCATGTTGGGTGATGAAGCTGCTACTGCTGGAGCATGTAATGTGCTGCACTTCTCCACAGGGTGATGCTTTCATATCTTGGGGTCAATAGTAGCACTTTCCAGCTGCAACACTGAGTATTGCAGTGTCTGCTCCTGTTGTAGCTCAGGAGAGCAGAAATGTTTGCACATAATCTTCTGACCCATTCTTGTTGTATTGCAAAGCCAGCAGAGAAGGTCAGTGGCACGGGTACAAGTTTGGCTGTCTCATTGGGAGAGTTACCTGACTGTCAATATGGTTCCTCTGGAGGTTGTTCATCTATTATTGGTCCCAAGCAAACATGAAAATACCAAACCCTGTAATGGACACAATCAGCAGATCATTAACTGGAGAGCTGATGAGCTTGGCTTTGCATGTGGCACCTGCTGGATGAGCTGTTTGTAGTGCCAGTTACTGCAGCTAAACTCAACTGTGATGTTGATGCAAGCCCGGCACGTCGGGTGAAACACACACACAACACAAACAGCTGTGGAGGTTCTACCTGCAGAGATTGTGTTCAAAGTGGAGCCGAAGCCCTTTCATTGTAAATTTTACTGCCATCCAGTCAAAGTGTTTTTTACGAGGTTTGTGGGGGGATCTGCCCATGGCCTGTAGGGCTGCTGATAGTATGGAGGGAAGAACATATAGTGATTACCTTGGGCACTGCTGGGACCCAAACATCAGAATTGTGGCAACAACTGCGTGATGAGACACGTGCGTGATCAGCACACACTGGCCTGAGACTGGCTGCACCTCAGGAAGCTCATTGGGAGCTGCCCAGCAGATGCTTGCCCTCTGTCACCACCAGCCCTGGGCTCTAGCTGGATTGGGAGCATGCTGCCTCTGTCCCATGGCTGCTGCTACATGGGTCCCACTTGGCTTGGGCTCTGCTCTTCTTCCCACTGAACACCGGGAACAGCTGCTTCTCTTGACTGGGGCTGCTTTAGAATGGAGTCACACCTTTCTGAGCAGAGTTCAGAAGTTAATGACCTGTGTTGTGAGCCTGAACAGGCTCTGGTCCAAATCCCGTCCTGGTGTGCAAAGGCATTCCTGCCCCACCGACCACTGCTCACACATCTATGCCTTCCAACCCCAGCAAAAAAATCATTTTTCTTCCACCACAGATATCTAGGCATTGAACCCAGCAGGAATCAAAAGGACAAAACCTTTCTGCCAGTGCAGTGGCCAGTCCACTGGGTGCTAAACCCAGCAGTGCTGTGGCAGACAGCTGCTGTGTGTAAGAGCAGCAGGGGCTTGTCCCCCTGGGCTCACTTCCTTCTCTATAGCAGCACTGCAGTAAATTCTTTAAATTAGCTCAACTGTTTTTCAGCTTGCCTTATGTGTTGCAGTGCTGTGTAGTACCAGTTCTTTCGCTTTAAAAGTCCCTAAAATGTCAAAATACTGTATTGTCAAGGAGTCTGTGCTGGAGCTCTGTTTTAGCCAGTGCAGCTGTGTCCAAACCCTGCACTGGCCTCCCCTCCTGCTGGCACAAGTATGTGAACCAAAACATTGTCACTGAGCAGAGGCAGCCCAGCACCGGCCGGATGCTGCCTCAGCAGGTCACTGCATGGGGCTCTGCTGCACCTACACCTGTGCAGGCTGGGGTATAGTACCATGCATGTGGTGGAAGAATTTAAGAGCAGTGAATCGCAGGAAAAGGTTTCCCAGCAGATGTGTCATCACTTGAGGTCAGGCTTAGCTGCCTTCTGGTGGAATGTGCCATAGTTCAAGTGTAAGTCTCGGGGTTTGCGCTGGTCAGTGAGTTTCCATGGTTGGCTTAAGCAGAGGTCAGGATCATGGCTCTAAATCCAATAATCCAGTTAGTGAAAGCCTGTTTACAAGCCTTGTACTTTGTCCCTCTCACAGGCAAAGAAGCTGGTGGAGTCCCTTCCGCAGGAGATCAAGGCAAACGCCTCCAAGGAGGAAGCAGAGAAGATCAAAGCGGCGCTAGAGGCGGCAGGAGGGACTGTTGTTCTGGAGTAGTCTCACCGTGGAGAGACTGGTGCTACAGCTGCTGCCCAGGCCGGGCTCCGGACCTTTCCGAGTGCACGTGGCACAGTGGGAGTACTCTCCTGAAGAATGCTGTATGATTTGGCGGAGCTGCTACTTCCTGCCATCACCATGAACTCTACCTTATCGATACCCAAAAAAAACGTGTAAAATGATTCATCTTTCTCAAGTGCTGATTATCCCCGTGCTCCTCATTTCATGGAATCAGAATGGTTTAGGGTGGAAGTCACCTTGAAATACCAGCTCATTCCAGCCCCTTGCTATGGGCAGGGACACCTTCCACTAGATGTGGTTGCTCCAAGCCCCGTCCAGTCTGGCCTTGAACGCTTCCAGGATGGGGCAGCCACAGCTTCTCTTCACAGCAGCCTGTGCCAGGGCCTCACCACCCTCACAGCCAAAAATTTCTTCCTAATATCTAATCTAAACCTACTCTGAGTTTGAACCCATTCCCCCNTGTTCTGGAGTAGTCTCACCGTGGAGAGACTGGTGCTACAGCTGCTGCCCAGGCCGGGCTCCGGACCTTTCCGAGTGCACGTGGCACAGTGGGAGTACTCTCCTGAAGAATGCTGTATGATTTGGCGGAGCTGCTACTTCCTGCCATCACCATGAACTCTACCTTATCGATACCCAAAAAAACGTGTAAAATGATTCATCTTTCTCAAGTGCTGATTATCCCCGTGCTCCTCATTTCATGGAATCAGAATGGTTTAGGGTGGAAGTCACCTTGAAATACCAGCTCATTCCAGCCCCTTGCTATGGGCAGGGACACCTTCCACTAGATGTGGTTGCTCCAAGCCCCGTCCAGTCTGGCCTTGAACGCTTCCAGGATGGGGCAGCCACAGCTTCTCTTCACAGCAGCCTGTGCCAGGGCCTCACCACCCTCACAGCCAAAAATTTCTTCCTAATATCTAATCTAAACCTACTCTGAGTTTGAACCCATTCCCCCTTGTCCTGTCACTACATGCTCTTGTAAATAGTCTCTCTCCATCTTTCTTGTAGGCTCCCTTCAGGTACGGGAAGTTTGTACCAGCGCCTCATCCACCTCTTTACACTGCCTCTTGCTGATGGTCTCCCCTCTCTGTTAATAATTAACGAGAAGAACACACACCCACAGGTTGTGGAGATGCGTGCGGGGTGGGAAAGCGTGTTCTGGAGCCACTGATTATCCCTGTGCTTAGTGTGTGCACGCTGGTAACGCTGCTGCCGTTTGTACCTGTGCCTCCCCCAGATCTTCACTCTGTGTTTTGCTGATGGCTTCACCTTCCCATTAATTAATCCCTTAATTATTAACGGGAAAAGCCTTCCCCGGACTGGAAATGGAGATGTGTGTGGGGTGGGAACGAGGACTCCGGAGCCTATGGTTGCCGCGTCCGCCACAGGCTGGGAGATGCGAGCCCCGGACCCGCCCCACCCCCTTCCGGTACCGGGAGAGGGCGTGGTTTAACGGAAGGGGGCGTGGTCTTGTCCCGGTGAGGGCGTGGCTTCTGGCAGAAGTGGCGCCCATGGCGGAGCAGCGCGTTTCGCGCTGGTACTTCGGCGGCCTCGCGTCGTCCGGGGCCGCCTGCTGCACCCACCCCTTGGATCTGCTGAAGGTGAGGGGGAACACGCTGAGGGGCGGCTCTGGCGGCGTGGAGAGGCCGTTTACGAGGATGGAGGGCGAGTGTGAGAGGCTGAGAATGATTGCGGTGGTTTAGGGGGGCTGTGAGGGGATGGGCAGAAGGTTACGGGGATAGGTAGTGCTGAGGGGTTGGGGGTACGGTTACGGAGACAAGTGGTGCTGAGGAGTTGGGGGGACGGTTATGGGGACACGTAGTGCTGAGGGGTTGGGGGGACGGTTATGGGGACACGTAGTGCTGAGGGGTTGGGGGGACGGTTATGGGGACACGTAGTGGTTGTGAGGGTCCCGGAGAGAGTGCGAGAGAATGGGGAGGAGGTTAGGGGGAGTTGGGACTGGCTGTAGGGGTAATGGAGAGTGCGATGGAGCGAGGAGTGGGTCTGAGGGTCCCGGGAGCGGCTGCGGGACCGGCTGTAGGGGATTGGGCTGCAGCGGGGGGAGCAGCTGTGAGGGGACAGGCAGCGGGTCTGAGGGTCCCGGAGCGGCTGCGGGACCGGCTGTGAGGGACCTGGCTGTGGGGGGTGCGGCTGTGAGGGTCCCAGGGTAGCTTTGAGGGGATGGGGAATGGCATGGGGGGGATTTGGAGTGGCTGTGAGAGTTCCGGAGTGGCTGCGAGGGGATGAGGAGCTGCTCTGAGGATCTCGGAGCAGCTGAAGGACTGGCTCTGAGGTACTGGGGAACGGCTGCCAGAGGAGGGGAGGGGGTGACTGTGAGGGTCCTTTGAGGGGATGGTGAGCTGCTCTGGGGTTCTGAGAAGCAGACTTGAGGGTCCTGGAACGGTTGTGAAGGGATAGGGAATGGCTGTGAGGGTCCCAGAGCAACTGAGGGCGCTGGAGAGCAGCCGTAGAGGTCTGGGGAAACAGCTGCTGGGGGTCCGTTCTGAGGAGCTGATTCGTAGCTGTGCAGGGACATGGCTGAGGGGTCACAAGACCCAGCCCAGGGGCACGGGTAGATGTGTGGCTGAGGGGTCTGGGGAGCTCGGGTTGCCAGCTCTAGGAGCCGTGGAGAGTTTCTTGGCCAGCCCTGCCTGGGTATGGCAGTGACTCTGGGGCCACCAGTGTTGGACACTGGCCCACTGGGCTCTGAGCCCTCCGGCCAAGATGTCACCTAGGCGCCGCAGATGACCTGGCATGCCTGCTTCCACACAAAGGGCGCCGCGCGCAGCCCTGTGCTGCCAGCACCCACGAATGGGGCAAATGCCAGCACTGCCCAGAGCCTTGTGTGCCAGCCAAGTGGCAACGAGCCTGTTGGGAGCCGGCTGCGGAGGGGGAGGGAAGAGGCAGCCCAGGACAGGGCATGCCCTTCCCGGGGCCATGCCTGTGGGTGAGGCTGGGACAGCAGCTCCTTCCCACCCCATGGCATAGAGGGAGAGGAAGATGTTCCAGGCACAGGCCCAGGAGGCGAGCCAGCCCTGGCAGGGCAATGCCACCTCCCCGGTGCTCGGCCTGTTGCCTTGTCCAGCTGGCCCTGTCTGCCCAGTGGAGGTGGCTGCCAGCCCGTGGGAGCTTGTGTGGGGTGCCTGGCAAGGCGCTAAGAAAGGGAATTAGTCTGGCACCTGCCTCTAGGTCTGTCTCTGAGCCAGCCCCGGGGTGATGGCTGTGACGTTTGGGCTGCATCCCCATGCTGTCCTGTGTGGATGTGCAGCCCCTGCATTCCTGCAGTTGTGAGCAGCACAGCCTAGCCAGCTATTTTTGTCAGATCAATAATCACGCTGGTTATTGAAAACACACCTGCCTTTGGCCATGAGTTCCCCCACAGCAGAGGCTGGTGCCAGGCCTGGGGAGGCACAAGGGCCGTCAGGCTCTCGCAGGGCAGGGGACAAAGGGCACTTTATTGCACCTCTGTACTTTGGCCCCAGTGAGAGGCCCTGGTCAGCCCATCTGCAGAGTGCTTGTGCCCTTAGGCTTACTCCTTGCAGCTGCTGGCCACCCACGGGCTGCTGGCCCTGCAGCAACCAGCAGTGACCACAGCCTGGCCAGCCTGTCCCATGCCTGCCTGCTCTTCCTCCAGACCTGGGACTGCAGGCAGTGGATTGTGTCCTTGCATGGCCCTGCCTGCTTCATCTGCCCCAGGCTGTGAACAGCCGCAAGCTCTGGTCTCTGGTGCCCAAAATCCACCTGTGGGGATTGCAAGTGGGCCCCTGCACCCCTGCTGCTGCCCCATATGGGAGACAGTGGCTGTTCCCAGCGTCCTGCGGTGTGTCCCATGACCCAGCTGTGCCACAGCTTCTGTAGTGGGAGCTGGCACTGATCCCCTGACAGCAGCCCTTTGCTCTCCTTATCTCCTGGGGCCTTTGACCCACATGTGGTCTCTGCAGCACTCAGAGCATGCTCCAGCATCAGCCGACACGGCTCCCCTGTCACAGCCAGCTTCTGTGCCTGCTGCCGTTGCCCCTGGTGATGGTGGGATGTAATGGGCTGCTACAGGCAGGAAGGGGAGCACCTGGCCAGCTATGGGGTTCTCTGCCTGCCTATGTGATTCCTGCACTGGAGAGGAGGGGAAGTGGTTCTGGAGGCCTACTGCATTGCATGGCCATGATTTCACCAGCCCAGCTGCATCCCTTTGGGCAAACCCACACCGTGCACTGGCTCACTCACGTATTGCCGGATGCACACGCACACACCTTCCACCCGGAGGTGGCCCGGAAGAGCAGGAGCCCCCTTCACCTTAGGGCTGGCTGTTGAGGACAGGGCCTGGGAGGTGCTGCAGGCAGGAGCCTGGGCACTCCTCTCTCCCTCACTGCCTCCCCCGCTCTGGTGCCAGGCTGGGCCAGTCTGCTGTGGGGCGTCTGTAGCTATTGCTGTTGGCTCCTGTGCAAGTGCTGCTAACCTGACACGTGCTCAAATTCCACACCTGTGATTTGAGCTGCGCTCAAATGAAGCTCAGTGAGCTTCTATCCCTGCCCAGTGCGGTGCTGGGCTGACACGCTGCACTCTGCCCCAGGTCCACCTGCAGACACAGCAGGAGGTGAAGATGCGGATGACAGGGATGGCGATTCATGTGATCCGCACCGACGGCTTCCTGGCTCTCTACAACGGGCTCAGTGCCTCGCTGTGTCGGCAGGTGAGGCAGGCAGCTCCTGCAGCACGTGCTGCAGCTGACGAGCTGCCCTGTGCCAGGGACACAGTTGCTCATTTTCCCCCTCATCCAGATGACATATTCCTTGACTCGCTTTGGCATCTATGACACTGCAAAGAACCACCTGGGCAACCAGGGGCCTCTCCCCTTCTACCAGAAAGTGCTCTTGGCTGCAGTAGGAGGTGAGCCAGGCAGGGGGGCCCTTGGCCTTGGCTCTCTCAGGATGGATAAGCCCCTGACCCAACTCTTCTTTGGCCACAGGTTTCACTGGCGGGCTTGTGGGGACCCCGGCAGACATGGTGAATGTCAGGTCAGTTCTGTCTGCACGACTGGGGCTTTTGGCCCGTGCATGACAGCATTTGGGGTGGTGGCTAGTGCTGGGGTGCTCCTGACATCTCTCCTGGCCAGCCTGCCCCGTGGTCAGTGGACCAGGAGCTCTGTGCCCAGGATGGCCAGAGCTGCTCTGCCTTTTGGTGACAGCACCCAGCCGTGTGTCACCCTCAGGGGGAGTAGGACTGAAGGCAATATTCTTGGCCCTTTGTAAAATCGATACCCAATTCCACTGCCCTGTGCTGGGATCCCCGGTGCTGCAGGGGACAGTGGGGTACCGGCTGCCCCCTCACCTGCAGTGCTCTGCCTTCTAGGATGCAGAACGACATGAAGCTGCCGCCGGATCAGCGGCGCAAGTGAGTGAGGGGCCAGGGCGAGGGGCGCTGGGGCAGAGGGCGGGAGGCCTGGAGGGGCCGGTGGGACGGCAGGGAGGTGGTCGGAAGGGATCAGCGCTCCCGGGGTCGGGGTCCGCGTGGCCGCGGGGGGGCAGCACCGCACCGGCGGCGCGGCCCAAGCACCACAGCGGGGGCGGCGGGGTCTGGGCCGGGGCCGCCGCCCCAGGAACCGCCGGTGCCCGGGGGAGCGGCGGGGCTGCTGCCGTGCTGGGGAGCCTCGGGCCCTGACCCCTTCCCCTCTCGTTCCTTCCAGTTATTCCCATGCCCTGGATGGCATGTACCGTGTCCTCCGGGAAGGTGAGGCTGTGCCAGCCACGTGGGTGAGCCTGCTCCGGTGTCCTAGCAGGTGCCGGGTCAGGGCTTACCCTGGAAATTTGCTCAGCCGGGGCAGGGAGAGGGGCTGGGGGATCCCCTTGGGGTTGAGGGAGTCCAGGGGAGCGCAGAGTCTGGCATCTCCACATCATCTGCCTGGGGCAGGGGCTGGGCAAGGTCTGGCAGGGCCTGGCAGCCTGCACATACTTGGTGGGAAAGGATGACCTGCAGGGAGCTGCAGCAGAAAAGCACAGGAGGGTGGAGCAGGTGGAACAGAGGATGAACAGAGGCAGGGAGGAGGTCATGCTGTTTTGAAGAACTCACTACTCCTTCAGCCTGTTTGCTATGATGTGCTTCAAGCAGGACTGTGTGAGGAGTTGGGGACACAGACTGGGCATGGAAGGAGGCTCCTGGGTTAGTGGAGTGTGAGTGATGGCAGAGAACTGTGCTGATCCAAATCTGTCTGTCTGCAGAGGGCCCGAAGAAACTCTTCTCAGGAGCATCGGTGGCATCGGCCCGTGGGGCCCTTGTTACTGTTGGACAGGTAGGACAGCTCTGCTGGGCAGTAGGTGACTGGGACAGGGACTAGGATGGTCCATGGTGTGACAAGGAGAGGGGAGCGTGTCACTGTTTCACCATGTCTCTGCAGCTTTCCTGTTATGACCAGGCCAAGCAGCTGGTTCTCGCAACTGGATTGCTGTCAGACAACATCTTCACTCACTTCCTGTCCAGCTTCATCGCTGTGAGTAGGCCTGGGGTCTGGGGAGCAGTGCTGGGGCTGGGTTTGCCTGCAGCCAGGGTCAGAGCATTAGGCTGGGGCTGCTAGAGCTGCTGTTCTGGGCTCAGCTCAGCACAGTGGCTCCAGGAGGTCGGGTCCCAGTCTGGCTCTGAGTCTCTCCAGTGACCACAGCAGTTGCTGGCATGGAGGTCTCCTGACTTGGCTGACTCTCTGCAGGGCCTGTGTGCCACATTCCTGTGCCAGCCCCTGGATGTGCTGAAGACCCGCCTCATGAACTCCCATGGGGAGTACCAGGTGAGTTGTCCACCTTGCCCACCTTGCTGCTGCCTGTCCTCCCATCTCTATGTGCCAGCTTCTGCCTTCCAGCCCCTCCCTCCTCATCTCTCACCCTCTCACTCCAGGGTGTCATCCACTGTGCTGTGGAAACTGCCAAGCTCGGACCACTTGCCTTCTACAAGGTACCTGGCTGGGGATGCATGGTGTGGGGCAGGCTGGGCCGAGCTGGGAGCAGAGGTTGTGGTCCAGAACAGTCCTGGGGCAGGGGACCTTCCAGGTTCTGCTGTGGCAGCCCAGCTGCTTCCTGCACCATGCCTTTGTCTGCCCGGCCCACACTTGGCCCCAATAGGACTCAGCCTGGGCCCAGGCACCGCAGCTGTGGCCCTGCTGCACCCATCAAGCTCCCAAACAGCAGTGCAGGTGCCAGAGGGGTTAGCACATGGTGCTGAGACCTGTGTGCACAGCCCAGCCAGTGCTGACCCACGCCTGCCCACTCGTGCTGCTGCCAGGGTTGGGCTGCTGGAACAATCAGTGGCAGGCGCACACTGACTCTTCCCCTTCTTGCTGTCCCCTTCCAGGGCTTCGTTCCTGCTGCTGTCCGGCTCGTTCCTCAGACCGTTCTCACCTTTCTCTTCCTGGAACAGCTGCGCAAACATTTTGGGATCAAAGTGACCACCTGAGTCCAGATCCTGCCTTGCCCCGGGGGGGTGAGCATGTGGGTCACCCGTAAGATCCCAGAACCCCTCTCTGCTCTCTGGGGCCAGTGCCATTCCCCCTTCTCTCAACTCTACTCCTGTGCCTTGCCAGCACCTGTGGCCAACCTCCCCCTCGCAAATTCGCCTCTCCTTTCACCCCCATTCTCAGCATCTCCATCTCTGCATTTCTGCCTCCGGGGGTTTTTGGGGGGGCGGGGAAGTTCTGTCTTCCCACTTCTCTGCTGGCTCTGAGTTCTGTCCTTGCCCCCCCTCAGCCTTGTCCTCGATGTGCCCCAGAAGCAGGACTGTGCTGTCTCAGGGAGCAGGGAGATCAAATGCCTGGCTCTGTACCTCATCACAGAGCCCATGGGGCTGGGGGCCCGGCTGACCCTGTAGCTGTGGGGCTGGGGCTTGGGGCAGTGTATGTGAGGCCCTATCTTCCCTCTGCCTTTAGTCCCCATGCTCCTCCCTAACCCCAGCACAGCTTGGACCTCCTGCCCTGCTCCTGGCCTCCCACCCTCTGCTTCTGCTTGGCCAAAACTCCTCAGCACCGCTGGCTGCTGGGCTCTTCAGGGATTGTGCCTCATACCAATGATGGTGGGGAACATGGCCTTGCTCTGGCAGGGCCTGCTAATGCCTGGTCGGGGACCCGGTACTCACCACAGTGCACCTACCCCACACTGGATCTGGTCTTTGTGGGGGCATCCCCCACCACCACTCTGCAGCCTCTCTCACCTTGGGGCTGGCCAGACCCCCACCCCTCACAGCTCCTCACCCCACACTACCCAGTGTGTGGGGGCTGTGAGCACCAGCCCCTCGGCTATGTGCACCCTGTGTGTGCTGGCCCCAAGGAATCAAAGAACTGGAATATCTGAGACTTTGATGTATAATAAAGAGTGAAGGTGGCACAGGGCCTGCTGTCCTGTTAGGAGGGGAGAGATGCTGCCCCCCCTTTTCATGGCTGAGGGCATGGGCTGGGAGCTGAGCCCCCCAGAGCTGAGGGAGGGTGGCAAGGCTTGGCCTTTGGCACTGTGCCAAGTTGGGGGTCTTCACCCTGCTCTGTGCCCGGCACCCTTGGCCCCATGTGCAGAGGGAGCTGTGGGCAGGCTCCACAGCCAGGCTGCGCCAAACTGTGCCCACTCCCAGCTGGACAGCAGCTCCAGAGTAGGGCTGTGCCAAGGGCGCCCGTCACCCCTGCGGGAGCTGCCTCCTGGATGTGACACTAATTGGGCTCTGGCAGCCTGAACAGAGGCAGACTGGCACAGCAGAGCAGTGAAAGCTCGTCACCTTAACAAGGCCTAATGATGCTAGCTGGCATCACCACCCTGGGCTTATGCCCAGCCGCAGCAGAGGCCATGGGCAGGTGAACGCTCAGGGAGCTGGGCCTTCTCCTCATAAGTTGCTGGGGGCTGCCCTCATCCCCCATGTCCTGCAGCACTGCTCCTGGGGCTGATGGGTGCTACTCTGTGTCATGCAAAGGGCCAGCATGGAGCAGGAAAGTGATAGAGCCCTGCTCAGCCCCATGATGGCCAGTGGCAGGGACGTTCCAGCTGGGCTGTGGTCCCACCAGCTGTGCCAGCCCTGCGCTCCCGGTGTGCACATACCCTCTCACCATATCCCTTGTGGCAGCTGAACTGCAGCAGTCACACTGGCAGGACGGCATGTGCCAGACACAGCCGCGAGCACAGCGCCCACAGCTGCAGTGCGAGGGCACTACTTATCTCTCGAGCATCAGAGAACATGGGGCTGGCAGCAGCCTGTGACCGCGTCTATGCTGCCGGCCCCCAGTCCCACCGTGCCCTCCACCAGGGCCCCCGCAGCTGCCTGCAGGCGCTCCCCCGGGGCATGTCTCTGCCCCCACTAGCTAGGGCTGGGGGCTGCCCGTCCTCCCCCAAAGCCCCCCACCCCGTGCCTGGAAGGGTGCCGGGGCCATCTCCAGGGCGGCAGCTGTGGGTCCAATCCTCGTGGCAATGGCAAGACACCCGCAGGCCACCCCGGGCTCCTCTGCCCACACTCACAGGGACTTGCAGCCGGCGGCGGCGGCGGCCGCGTAGTGTGGGACCCCGAGGGAGGAAGCTCGGGGCTCCCGGGCTGGGCTGAGTGCGCCACTGGGGTACGCGCTGGGTGTACCAGCGCTGCCACGGCCGACATGGCCAGCACGCCCCGCATGGCTCAAGGTAAATGTGTTCGTGCCGGGGTCTGGGACAGGGCACCCCTAGGCCGGGGGCTCCCCCGGATCCCTCTTCAGCCCCAGCCAGCCGGTCCCGGTGCGTCGCTGTTTCTGGGCTGTGTTTACCTGCAGCGGCTCAGCGGCGGCAAACACTGACCCGTCACCACCGGCGGCGGCCGGAGCGCGGGTGTTGAGGCGGCTGGCGGCGGCGCGGCCGAGATCCGCCCGGCTCTCTGAGGATCCGAGCAGCCCCCGCTCCCGCGGCGGGGCCGCCAGCTCGGGGCACGGCAGGAGCGGGCGGCGCGCTGGGACCGGGGAAACCTCCTGAGGAACGGACCCCCGGCCCGCTCCCTCGGGGCTGGCGCGATCTAGCTGCCCCTGCCGCTCCGCCCGTCCCCGCCGCCCAGCCGAGCCGGTGCCCGGGAGTGGGGCGGGGCAGGGACAAGCGGCGGTGCTCCCGCAGCTCCTGGGAGCGACCGCCGGTGATGCGGGGGACAGCGCCAAGCACTCGGGCGGGGCTGGGGCACTGGACTGTGCCCCCCGGTGCCAGCGGGAGGAGTGGGGCGGCGGGACGCGGCTCTGCGCCCGCGGTCCCTCCCCCCGAGCCGGTCCCTCCCCCTGAGTCGCCGCAGCCGCTGCCGTCGCGGCTCAGCTAAAGTTTTCGCCGAGCGCGCCGGACCCGGTCCCCGCCGGTCCCGAGATGCGTTCGGGAGCCGCCGCAAGCCCAGCCCCGACAGGTACGGGGGAGGGAGGGAGGAGGGCAGGGAGCGCCCACAGACGCGGTCTCGGAGCTCGGGATGCCGCATGTCCCGTCGCGGGGATGTGGATTCGAGTGACGACTGCGCAACCCCGGGGCCACGAATTGAGCCCCGGGACCCCAGAGCAGCAGTTCCCAGAGCCGCCCCGATGCTGGGCGCCGACCCCGGGGAAAATGAGCCCCTGGGTGTTCTGGGCCTGGGGTCCAGCAGGGCTGTGCCCGCTTCCCGTCCGACCGCTGCCGTCAGACTCACAGCACCCCTAGGCTCTGCCCCGGCGGCGGTGAGCCCCCGGCCAGCGAGTCCAGCTGAACTCCGTCGCTTTGGGAGGAATTCCCGGAGCAGCCCTCAGTCGGGGTGGGACGCGCGTGGTCTCCCTGCTGTGGGCACAGCAATGCCCGTGGGTCTCCTGCCAAGGGGCCGAAGCAGGGGACACTTTGCCAGTTCCCAGCTCTCCTCAGGCTCTCTGGGTATTACGGGGGCCTGGTGCGAGTGCCCTTTGTGACTCTGTCCCGAGCTCTGCTGTGTCAACACGGTGTTGGTAAATGGCTTTGTTTAACCAGGACATGTCGGGTATGTGACCTTGCCGTCCTCCTGGTTGCAAGTGCATCTCCAAAGCTGCCGCAGGTCCCCTCTGCCCGGCACTGAGCTTCCCTCGGGGTGGTGAGGGAAGCAGGGCCCGCGGGGGTGAGCCTGCTCCCCTCACACAGATCGCCCTGAGGATGGAGCATCAGCTCTGCTCAGCCCTTGCCGTGCATCCCACGGCACAGCACCCTGCCACGGGTCCTGACCCACACCAAATTCAGTGATTGCCCCTGTGATTTTGTCTGTGCATCAGCAGGAAAATTTAGGGCCTGCAGGACCCCTCGTCAGCGTGTTAGTGCTGCCCCAGCTGCCAGCTCCTGTGGCTTCCCACCAATCCTGCTCCTTTCCGCGCACTGCGGTGCATTTGGTTTTTTTTTATGTTCTGTTGCCTAGAGAGAGGAAAAGAGAAAAGGCTGAACAGAGAATAGGCAAAATGTGGATTAAAAATAGTTAATGAAAAAATGTGACCACAAACCCTGATCAGCAGCACAGGACTAAAACCAGCCACTGAGAACAGCATCTCCATGCAGCTCACTGTGCCAGGCAAGGACAGGGGCAGGGGAAGCCGGACACAGGGGAGATGGGATGGCTGCTCAGCTCTATCCCCCTGTGCTCCACCATTGCATCCTGCTTTGTCCTGCATCCCCACGTCCTTGTTTATCTACCCCAGCATCGGGGTCGAGTGCACATGCCTGTGTAAAGCAGGTGCCAGTGGGCGGCTGGGCATGTGTGGCCCCCGCAGCACCCCTGCCTTGCTGGGGCTGCTGCCTGGCTATACCCGGGGCTGCAGATCTGCTGGTCGGGTAGGTGGGTGTGGAGCTCCCAGTGCAGGGGAATGTGCGCACTAGCCTGTCTGCACTGACCTTTTCCTACATTTTTCCCAGCCCTGTGCCTCCCCTGTGACATGCTAACCACACGTGTCACACTGTGCCTCTTGTGCCTTCCTTCTGTGTTTCATAGGTTTTCACGCAACGTGATGAACAAAAACACCTCTTTCCTTGAGCAGGGGATGAGGTGCTGTGTGGCTCGGCATCCCCATGCCAGAGCCAGCTGGGCAGCAAGGTAATTTGGCTGCTGCCAGGCTGCATCATGGCCCTCTTTGCTACAGAGCAGCTGTGCAGGTTCCCCCTGACCATTCCTTGTGGTGACCGGGCAGTAGTGGAGGTGATGCAAAGAGCATTTGTCCTCTTTGCATCCTGTGCTGCTGTTGACGAAAACACTGTCAGGGCTGATTTGGGTTTTCTTGGTCCAAGGTGACACAGAATCCAACATCACCAGTGCCCGGTGATGTTGGCTCTCTCCATGTGCCACTGCTCAGGGTTTCCACAATCATGTAGCTCTGTGCAAACAAGTCTGAGCCTTGCAGCACAAGGACTGTTCCCGGCTGCTCAGCTGCTTCTTTGCTGCCAAAGTTCCTTGTACTTAGTTCTCAAGGAAAGAATGGAAAAGGGGAGTAGGAAACATCCCTGAGCTTCCGGCACAGACACAGGGCAGGGCCAGTGCAGGACAGACCTCATGGGCCTCCCTGCCATGGCCATCTCTCCCAGCCTTGCCCTGTTTGCCGTGGTCCCGGGTGGAAAGTGGAGCAGCATCTGCAGGGCCAGGCTGGCACTGGCATTGCATCAGCTCTGGCCCAGCACTGTCCCCTCCTCTGCCAAGTGCCAAAGCCCCTGCTGTGCTGGCATGTAGCTCCAAGCTCCAAGCCAAGCCAGCCGTGGAAAGCACTGCATTAGCACACGGGGGGCTAATCCCTGTGTCCAGAGGCCGCACAGCCCCCACAGCTGCCTCCAAGCCAATGGGGCTGTGCTGTGTGCAGGGCTGTGCTCACAGGAGGCCAAGTCCCCACCCCACCAGGGAGGAGAGAGTCCTGTGGGACCAGGCTGGGGGCCCCACCAGCCTCACATCACTTGTGCAGGGCTGTGGCTGTGCCAAGGCGCTCCCAGGTCACGTTGCAGATGCCCATGACTGTCCTGCGGAGACTTTACCAAGCCACTGATCCACATGACTATCGGCCACAGCGATCCCAGATGTGGAGCTCATTCTCTCACACGTGCAGAGGCAGCAAAGCCAGACGGGCTGGGATGGCAAAATCCCCAGGGGAAAGTGACCATGATGGAATGAGGAGAGGGTCTCTTCCTGGGCAGGGCTGGGCACTCAGCCACTGGTGGGGATCCATGCTGCTACAGAGCTGCTGCAGGGTAGCATGGAGGCTGCACACCCATCAGTGGGGAGCAAAATCCTAACACAAGCCTTTTCCCTTCCATGCCCTCTGTCTTGGTGCAATGCCATGGCAGCAGTGCACCCAGGTCCTCAATTTGCCCTGTACCTGGGCTGGCCCCTGCCTCCTGACCACCCTGGGGGCAATGGCAGCTGCCATGAGCTGCAGGTCAGCTGGGGGACACAGGGGCACCAGTAAAGGGAAATGGAGGTCCTTGCTTTGCTGCTGTGGCTGCAGGGGGTGGCACTGCTGGCTTGGGAAAGGCAAATGCAGATGCCAGCAACAGCCCCACTCTGAGGGCAGATGATGGTGCCCGTGTCTGGCCCCTCTGGGCCCAGCACTCAGCAGTGGTATTGCACGTGGCCATCCCAGTGTTGTCTCCTTGCTCCTGCTCTCCTGGCACAATGTCTCTTCTGCATGGCTGTGGCTCCAAGTGGAGCCATACTAGGTGTTTGTAGCCTGGGCTCCATGAAGGTCAGCAGCCACAGAACCGTGACACTGGAACATACCCCATTGTCCAGCACCAGTGTGAGACAAAAGTCCCCTGGACACCCGCTGTCATGCACTGCAGCCCCTCAGAGGCACCAATCCACAGGCCAGGCACCCTCCACCCACTGCTTATGACTTGGTGTGGTAGGAGATCCCCCAAAGCCTGGTCCCAGCTGGGGATGAGGTGCCAGGACAGGGAATGTGGCTCTGGGAGCCAGTTGGGCACAGCAGAGTGAGAGGAGGTGGTGAGGATGTGGGGCCAGGGCCCTTTGCAGTGCTGCCTCTGGCACCCAGAGCACAGCTGAGAGAGGCCACAGCACATCCAGCTGGCAGAGGTGCTACCCAAGGCACCGCAGGGACTGCTGCTGGGCAGAGCCAGCTCCGGGGAGGTGCTTGTGCTGCCAGTGGTCCCGGCCACCCCAGACCTTGCTGTTCCACCACACAGAGCCACTGCTCCCTCTCTGCCATTGCCCATTGGCACCAGACCAGGGAGAGCCGGTCCATGGCTATTTCTGCACACCCACGTCTCTGCTGGAAATAGCCCCCCATCTGCAGGGACCCCTCGGCCTGTGGGTAGCAGGGATCTGGCATGGTGCCACAGTTGTGCAGCACCACAGGCAGCTGGGGCAAAGGGCCTGGGCAGGGTGAGGGGGAAGACCCATGCCGGGGCTAGGAGCATGACTGGCCCTCGTGCCAGGACCCCTCACCCAGTGCAGTCTGCCCAGCTTGGCCACAGTGGGGCCAGGGCCAGGGAGTGGCTGCCAGATGGGGGGAGTCCAGGGCAGAGGCCTCCCTGCTGCTAAATCCCACTGCAGCAACTAAAAATAGCGACACCTCTGCCCCAAAGTTGCTCCCCAGCTGCGCAGAGGGGTTGACAGCAAGTCACTGTGACCCATGGACCTGGAGGAGCATTCCCAACCAGGGCAGGGACTGATGCTTGGCCAGGGACAGGCAGTGGCATCTTCCCGTGGGACTGGGACATAGGTGGCAGTGGCAGGGGACAGGTAGGGATGATGTTGTGCTGGAGGGGGGCACAAGGATGGTGGGATCAGGCTAGCAGGGGAGCAAGGACAGGGATGCTGGCATGGGGGTGTGGGAGGAAAGAGACAGGGATCTTGAGGTGGTATGGGAGAGGGACTAGGACAGGGATACTGGCTGGGCAACAGTTTTGCTGGGGTGGGGCTGAGGTGATGACAAAAACAGGAATTCTGGAATGGTGAGGTGGCTAGTGAGCACCCAAGAAAGGTCCCTATTCACAGAGCCCACCCAGTGAGAACTGTCCCAGGAGACAGTTCCCTCTGTCCTGGGACTGGCTAAATAAGGCCATGGCAGGTCCTGCTCCCCGAGCTGCATCTGGAGCCCCATGCGCTGATTAATGAGCTGCTCCAGCAGCCACTTGTGACATGGCAAGTGGGTCTGCACGGATGGAGGAAACACGACTTTCCCAGGGATAAAAATAGGCACAACCAGAGCAGCGAGCCCTGGGAGCAGAACTGGTTGGAGAGCACGACGCTCTGGCTGGTGCCCAGGGGGAGCCAAGGGGCTGATGCTGCAGTGCCTGTGGTGCACTGGCACTGCTGTCCATCACCTCCCCCCAGCTCGGCTGCCCTCACCCCACACAGCCAGGCTGTGCCATGGGGCTGCTGCCATAATGGGCCCTTGTGGGAAGAGCCGAAATCCTGCTCAGGAGCCCCATAACCGGCTTACGGGGATGGAGGGAATTATGGCACCTCGTGAGCCACGGTCTGTGGAGCACCCGGACTCCATGTCAGACAAGGCCCCACGTCACTGGCTGGAGCTGGGGGTGGTGGACCCACAGGGGCACAGCCCAGCCAAGCTTGTCCTAGAGCTACAGCAGCCCCACAGTGAGCCAGGATCCCTGTGGATTAATGGCCAGTGTCCCCATCCCTGCTGGCCCTGTGCTCTCTGTGGCTCCCTGGCCATGCCATCCACAGTGGGTGCTGCTGCCAGAGCACGGCTGAGTGTCAGCAGCCCAGGCACGAGAGTCCATGGAGACAGGGAGAGCCCGGGTGCCAGCCTCTCTGCCTGAGAGGGTGCTCAGGTGTGAGGAGTGGTCTCTTCTACCACGGGGGTCTGCATTCTCAGAACTTAGCATGATGCACTGCTGGGTCCCAGCAGCAGTGTGGGGTGGCACCAGCCCAGGTTTTCTGTGGGGGTCTGGAGGCAGCACTGCTGCTGCACTTCAGTCACATCGGGGCTGAAATTAGCTTGGCAGGCAGAGAACCTGCATGGTCACTGTCCCAGTGCCATCCTGGGGAGGATAATACAGGCGCTTGGTGCAAAGATGAGTGAACAAATAACTGAATGTGAACACCAAGCAGGGTCGGGTGAGGATAAGGACAGGAGTGAGGCACCATGACTGTGGTGCCATGGCTCTGTGCCAGAGTGGTTGCCTCCAACCCCACCTGCCCCCAGCCCCATGTCCCCCAGCTCTGTCCCAGGAGTCCCCGTGACCAGGCATCTTGCACAGGGTTGCCCACATGCCAGGGCCGTCACCACCAGGGTGGAGAAGCTGCTGAGGGCCAGTAGGAAGCCGTGTGCCCTGCGCTGTGTCCATGCATGTGGTCCAGAGGAGGGATGTCCCAGCCACGTCTCCTCACCCTCCTGGTACTGCTGCTCTGCTGCCAGGTAAGGATGAGCTGTCACACACGAGGGTGCTCTGCCCCATGCTCAGCCCGTTACCCACGCAGGACTGCCACTGATCCACCCCATCCCACTGCATCCCTCACCATGGCATGTGGTGCAGCATCTGATGCCCCTTTGTGCCTCCTCTGCCATCCACAAGACATGGCATGGCACAGAATGGCATGGCATGGCGTGTTCACCTGCACTTGCCTGTGGCTGTCCCCAAGCTGGGGTCACCGCCTGGCAGAGCATGGTGGCCCTGCAAGCAGGACACGCGCGATGGGTGATGTTCCCTGGTGCCCGCAGGGTCCCTCTGCCCAGATCACAGACAATGTCGTTGAGAGATGGAAGGAGTACAGCGAGGAGTGCCAGCGCAACATGAGCCGCCTGCCTGCACCCACGGGTCAGTGCCTCTGAGGGCTGCCGCAGGGTTCTGGTGGGATGGGGTGGGGACAGGGCCCTGTTGAGATGGGGATGGGGCAGAGGAGCCAACACAGGGTCTCAGCAGGATGGGGACAGAGCAGAGGGGGCAGTGGAGGTCCTGGCAGCCAGAGAGAGGGTGAGGCCAAAGCGCCACCAGCTCCTGTCCTTCTGCAGAGCTGGTCTGTAACCGCACCTTCGACAAGTTCTCATGCTGGCCCGACACGATGCCCAACAGCACAGCCAGTGTGCCCTGCCCCTGGTTCCTGCCCTGGTACCAGAAAGGTAACAGCGGGGAGGCATGTGTGCCCCTGTGCAGCTGTGCAGTGTGTTCACACATGTGCACCTGTGCAGCGTGTGCATGTGCTGCTGCAGGCGGTCACACCTGGGGCAGCTCATGCTGCCCACGGGGGCACTGGGGCTGGCTTACCTCACCATCACCTCCCCTGACAGTGAAGCACAGACACGTCTTCAAGACCTGTGGGCCAGACGGACAGTGGGTGACAGGGCCACGGGGACAGTCCCTGCGTGATGCCACACAGTGTGAGCAGGATGACGAGGACCTAAAGGCGCAGGTGGGCAGACCTGGGCAGCAGGGGTGTGGGAGTCCCTGCCTGCCCCCCTGCCTGCCCTCCGTCTGCCCCTGCCCTCACTTGCTCCCTCCTCTTCCAGGAAAAATTTGCCAAGACCTATGGCAGCTTCAAGGTGATGTACACTGTGGGCTACTCTGTGTCCCTGTGTGCACTGCTGCTTGCCCTGGCCCTACTGCTGGGCTTCAGGTGGGAGTTTGGGCATGTCTGTCCATAGGGTGGGCAGGTGGAGGCCAGGGGTCCATGCACAGGCATTGACTATGGCCTCCAAATCTGCAGCAAGCTGCACTGCATGAGGAACTACATCCACATGAACCTCTTCGCCTCCTTCATCCTGAAGGGTGTCTCTGTGCTGGTCATCGACGCCCTGCTCAAGACCCACTACAGTGACAAGATCGACGGCTACAATGTGCAAGTCTGGCTGAGCGACGAGGTCAGTGTGGCACTGGCAGGGACAGGGACAGGCAGTGCTGGTGGGGCTGGGGGTTGGCAGGTCTGGTGGCACTGGTGGGGTTGGGGGCACAGGCACACACGCAGAGGCAGTGATGCAACCCTGACCTCTGCCCACAGGCAGCCGCAGGCTGCCGGGCAGCCACGGTCTTCATGCAGTATGGCATCGTGGCCAACTACTGCTGGCTGCTGGTGGAAGGCATCTACCTGCATAACCTGCTGGTGGTGGCTGTCTTCTCCGAGAGGAGCTACTTCACCCTCTACCTGTGCATCGGCTGGGGTGAGTGTGGGTGGGCTGGCCCCCCTGACCCTGTCCCCCACTGTGCCTCACCTGTCCTCTGCTCACCTCCCCTCAGGGGCACCCATGTTGTTCCTCATTCCCTGGGTCATTGTGAAGTTCCTCTACGAAAACATACAGTGAGTACCAGCGCCAGCTGCTGGAGGGGGGCACAGGGCACAGGTAGGTGCATGTGGGACTGCAGGGATGTTGTGATGAGCCTGGTGAGGCTCCACACCATTACCCATGCAAGGAGCAGGGTTCTGGGCCTTCGTGGTTGATTGATTCAGGCTGCCGATGCCATGCCAGACTCCAGCAGCTGCCTGGTCAAGGGGCTTCCTGGCAGTCCCCATCCCTCCATTCTGCAGGTGCTGGTCCACAAACAACAACATGGGCTTCTGGTGGATCCTTCGCTTCCCCGTGTTCCTGGCCATCCTGGTGAGCCCCCTGCAGCCCCTTGCTCAGTGTCTCTCTCACAGGCCCTAAGATGGCTGTGAGAGGGGCTGCTGAGGGCGGGGGAACAGAAGTGTCCTGTCTGCCCCTGCCTCTGGCTCTGCCTGTGCCCCTGATGGCTCACTTCATCCCCTTGCAGATCAACTTCTTCATCTTCATCCGCATCATTCAGATCCTTGTCTCCAAGCTGCGTGCGCATCAGATGCGCTACACTGACTACAAGTTCAGGTGGGTGCTGGACACGGCTCACCTGTGTTCCCAAGGTGCACACGACTGTGTGTCCACCCTGTGACCCCCATACCACAGGCTGGCCAAGTCCACACTGACGCTCATCCCGCTGCTGGGCATCCATGAGGTGGTCTTCGCCTTCATCACAGATGAGCACGCCCAGGGCACACTGCGCTACGTCAAGCTCTTCTTTGACCTCTTCCTGAGCTCCTTCCAGGTGAGCCCAGTCCTCACAGGACCAGCCCTCCATGGGGAGACTCAATCCTAGGAGGGACTAGACTGAGGCCTGGTTATGCACTTCATGCCTCTCCTCCCTCTTCCCAGGGTTTGCTGGTGGCCATTCTCTACTGCTTTGTCAACAAGGAGGTGAGCAGGACAGCGCGGGAATGGGCAGCAGGGGCATGGGGTGACACTGACAGCTGCTGCCCGCAGGTGCAGGCAGAGCTGCTGAAGCGGTGGCAGCGCTGGAAGCTGGGGAAGGACCTGGCTGAGGAATACAAGCACACCTACAGCCATGCACCCAGTGCCCGCAATGGTGCCGGCAGCACCTGTGAGAAGCACCAGTTGGTGAGTGGCTGCACCAACGGGCTGGGGCGCAGCATGGCCCCCCACCCCAGCTCCCAATGCCTGGAGAGGAGTGGGCGCAGCACTGCTGAGCACCTCACCCTGGGGAGCCATCACCACTGCTATGAGTTTCCTGAGACCACTGCCGAGAGCCACTTTTGAGCCCACAGCCAGGTGGGAGGGCTGTGCTGAGCCGCTGGGATGCCGCCATTCCCTGCCCCATCCTCCCCAGGTGCTGGCGGGCATTGGGACCTGCCACCCTGGTGAGGGTGCTGTGCTGGGCACATGGACAATGGACACAGTGAGGCAGGCAAGGGGGACCTGGACCTCTGGAAGGGGGAACTGTGGGGCCAGGGGGATCTGTGGGGGTGAGCGTTTGTCCTGTGGTGCTTCCCTTGTGCACCTTCGAGTCCCTGTGCGCAGTGCTGTAATTTATCTGTCATATCTGTAAATAGGTGTGGGCCCGTGCTGGGCTGCAGGGCCAGCTCCGTGTGTGCCTTGCTGTGGGGACTGGGGACACTGGGGACATTGGACATGTGTGGACTGTGCTCCCAAGCACCCCACGGATGCTCCCAAGCCACAGCCATGGATGGGGAGCTGAGTCACCTGTCAGGGATAGGCTGCGCCAGAAAACAGCCCCACTGACTGCCCCACTGCCCAACCCCCAGCCCAGCAGCCCTGTTGCCCCACTCCCTGCCCCACAGTGCTGCACAAGTCAGGGGGGCAGACATGCAGCAGCAGCCGCTGCAGTGCTGCCAGCTGGGGCTCCAGCTCCCCCAGCACGCGCTTTCCTTTGGCCGCTAATCGGCTCTGTCCTCTCACTGCCAGGAGCTCTTAATTAAATCATTTGTCTCTGCCCGCGGCACCCCCGCTCTCCCGGTAGCTGGCCCAGGCCATGGCCGGGCATCAGCCACCAGCAGCACTAACTCCGTGAGCAGCAGTGGGGTGTGGGGCTGCAAGCCCCCTGTGCCGACAGGCCGGGCTGGCTGGGGCGGGCTTACAGCGGTGGCCTAAGAGGCTTGTGCTGCACACATGAGCGCTAAGTCCGGATGCCGCAGCTTTGGGCACCACAATTGCCTGGTGTGTGGGGATTAGGCCAGTGCTGCTCCCCGGCTGGGTTCACCCTACCCAAGGGGTGGCAGCAGGACGGACAGCCGCCCTGCCGTGACCCCCACCGCCTACGGACCTGGCCATGGGCACTGCCCACCACTCATCACTCTGCCCCACCTGGCCCTGAGCGGGTGACGGTCCCAGTTGTCCAAGTCCCATACACAGCCCGGCACAGGGGACGTGCTGAGCAGGGGGTAGGAGCTGGAGCTGTGCTCCGGCAGTCCCACACAGTAAACACTGGGCCAGTGGCTGCCCCCTCGGTAAATCCCACCCTGCTGCAGCAGCGCCCGCACCACACGGCCACAACCCTGATACCTGGGGCCCTGACACCCACAGCAGTATCAGGAGCCGCGCTCTCTGCAGGCAGCGGGCTCCCAGACCACAGCGAGGCATCAGCGGGGCTGGTGTGGCACGGCGAAAGAAGCAAAGGCCCAGGCCACGCAGAGGTTGGCTGCGGCAGCAGAGCCCAGCCCAGCACACAGTAATTTTCCTCTCTTTACTCGACAACTTGCTGTCTGCCCTGGCCAAGCAGGACCTGGCGCCCAAGAGCCAGAGCAGTGATGGCAGCGCGGATGGGAGCAGCAGAGGCAAGGGACAGAGGGTCTGGGTTGCGGGGCTCGGGCTTTTGGGGCAGTGGCAGCAACACCTTGGGGCTGTGAGGACACAGGGACTGTGGCGGAATGGTCAAGGGGAGGGGAGAACAGGGTCGGGGGTCTGCCCAGGCCCCCAAGTGCAGGGATGGGGACAGGAATAGAGAGAGGGACAGGGATTACCCCACTCACAGCCATGGTGCCAGAGTGGCTCAGGCAGCCCCCGCAGAGCCAACGGCCCTACAGCTACTGCCGTCACCGCGGCCTTCCTGACGTGGTAACGAGCCTAATTGAGGCAAATTGCTGGAGCATGAAGCAGTTTCTGGGAAGGTAAATATGGTCATGGCACCGGGGCCGTGGCCTGTGCCTGTTGCTCCAGCGTTGCTGTGGCAACACCCCACTGTGGACCCCCAATCCCACCGGGGCAAGGCTGGCCCCCAGACCTTGCCCAGAAGGGTGCCCCTATGTGTGCTACACAATGATGGGGACCCTTCAGGGACCTCAAGCCAGCCCCAGCCCATGGGTGTCCTGTGGAAATGTCCTGTGTCCCCTGGCGCTGAGGGGCAGCCCCCAGCACTGCCCCATGTCCCACAGCCCCCGTCGCCCAACAGCCCCAAGGAGGGATGGTGTCTGCTGGTGCCCAGGAGCCCCGTGCAAGCGCACAATGTCTGCCTGCACTGGGGCATGTCCCACAGCACCTATGCCAGACAGGTGTGTCCCAGAGCTAGGCACTTCCTGCGCTGCAGGGCTGAATCCGCAGCCCTGTGCCCTGGTCACCTCCAGCTCCCACAGAGCCACATGCTCTGCACATGCACACCCATGTGTGCACACACACGAGTACACACACAGAGGCAGGCGCTGCCCTAGGCTGCCCGATGGGAGCCGCTTGTTCCTGGTATCCAGTGGGATGAAGGTGTTGACAGCAGCCTGGCCAGACTTGCAGGATGGTTTGGGTGGGAAGAGACCTTTAAATGTCCCCTGGCCCAGCCCCCGCAGTGAGCAGGGACACCTACACTAGGCCAGGTTGCTCCGAGCCCGGTCCAGCTTGGCGCTGAGTGTTCCCAGGAACGGAGCACCCAAGCACCACTACCTTTGCAGGCAGCTCATTCCAGTACCTCACTGCCCTAAGCAGAGAGACTCTGCAGAGACCATAGCACAGCCGTGGTGCCAGTCCCTGGCTGTGGAGCTCATTCCAAGGCATGGAATGGGGCCGAAGCAGTACCTCACCCCCAAATTGGTGGCCTGGGCTGTGTCCCCCAGCCAGTGCCTTCCTGACCCAGCCAGGCACGGCAGGCAGTGCCCCCCCACCCCAGCACAGCCAGCCACCCCTAGGCACGGCGCCTCACAGGAAAATTCTCACTTTATCAAGGGAATTGAGCACCACAAATTGGTCTCCTAAGTCGATTCTGCCTGCTGCCAGGCCTCTTCCCCACCACCTAATTTGATGACAAACACGTTCCTCTCCTCCTCCCACCCTTTAATCTAATGAAGAGGACTGTGTCCAAGGCACAGGGAAATAAAGCCTGATGAGGTCGGTTTTTATAGGTAAACAGCCTAATTTCTGTGGCCTGTGGCCTCACTCCTCACACCCCTAACACCCACCACTTCCCCCTACCGCCTCACCATCCTTGCCCTGCAATTTGGCATCAGTCTTTATAAAAATCACCTGCTTATAGAATGTTTTTTGTACATTTCATTAGAGCTTAAGCAGCTGCTTTGCCACTGGCTTTACTGTACCTGAGCAAACAGGAAAACAAGGCAGAGGCTGGTGGGGCTGCAGTGGGGCCCTCATGCCCAGGGGCATGTGGGGGTCCTGCAGACCTGGGATGGCCCCAGATGGGTGCCCAGACAGGGGGACAGTGCTGGGCTCCGTGGCACCTGAACAGCAGCCTGCCTGGACACAGAACACGGTTCTGGACATGCTAAGGGCTTCAAGCCAGGGAGCTCCACTGGCCTGTCAGGCTCCCTGAACACACCACAGGGCCAATCCCATCCAAAGAGCCAAAGGAGAGGGGCTGTGACAGTGACAACCATCACTCCCTGTCCCCCACTGCCCACAGCCACCTGTGTCCTACTGCCTGCAGCTGCAGAGATGTGGGCAGTAGGGGTGGCTTGGGAGGCAATAGGGTCTGAGTTCCCATCTTGCTGTGCCAGAACCAAGCAGCAGGAACGTTTTGGTGATGGGAGGTAAACAGGGTCGTGGCAAGTGTCAAGATGCACTCAAGCAGAAATTCTAGCAATGCTAAGTATAGCCTAAATGCCATTAAAGCAGGAGAGGGAAGAGGATATGAGGGTATTAATAGTCTCAACATTTAAATCCTGGGTGCAGCGACAGCTCCTGGGATGCTGGCTGCCCGAGCCCAAGGGCACAGTGCCACCAACACGCTGCACCTGCCCGCAGGGGAATCAACAGCCCCAGCAAGCGCAAGGCCAAGGCCCCTGTGAGGAAAACAAACACAGCTCCTCTCTCTGCCCCTTGTCCATGCCCCAGAGCTGGGCCAGACTGCACCACACCAAGGCAGCCCCAAAAGGACACCAGCGTTTATTTACAACACTCCTCAAGTGACATTCCACAAAAAGGAAAGGGTTGTACAACTCAAGGACTCAACAAAGGAAAGGTATTGGCAGCCCCAAGTCCCTGCAGCCCTCCCCACAGCCACTGGTACTGGGCAGGCCTGGCAGCCCCATCCCCGCCAGCTCGGAGCACAGGCAGGCAGGGGGCTGCCACCCTTCCCAACAGAGCAGCCCAGCAGCTCAGGTGGGTGAAGTTGACACAGTCACTCTCTCTGGCTCAGGCAAAGACACAAGAACCATCCACACAGTGCCAGGAGCCAGTGGCTTAAGGAAGCGCCCCTGGCGTGGTTCTACCACCCGCGGCCACCCAGGGAGAGCTGAGGGGCCAGGTCTCTTCCAAGGGTGCGTATCTGGAAAATGGTGTTAGTACAAAACTGCAGCGTTGCCAGGGAAAGGAGCTCCTGAGCCTGCTCTGTGCAGCACCACGGCTGCCCCCGCAGCCATTGTCTCCTGTGGGGCTGCAGGTGGCCCAGGTCCCTCTGAGCACCTCTCAGGAGCCTGGTGCTGACACTCCACCTGTCCATCTGTAGGGAGAAGAACAGCTTCCCCTCCAGCACCACAGGGACCAGGCCTGTTCTGAGTAGGTAGAAAATGTGGCCTCAGATGTGGTCCACGTGCTCTGGCAGCAAGCAGCCCAGGCAGCAACTTGCTGCCAGGGTGGAACTGGGAGGAGCCTGGCTATGGTCTCCCAGCCCTCAGCTGCACAGCGGGGCTGTGTCTGGAGGCACAGGAACAGACTCTGTGCCTCCTGCCCTCGGCCAGCCCCAGCGGCAGCGGAGCCTGGGTGCACAGAGGAAAGCGAGACCCCGTGCTGCCCGATCCAACAGCGCATCTGCCTCAGCCCTGCCCAGCCTAGCACAGAGGGCAGCGACAGGAGGGGAACAGGGGATCGGGTTGCTCAGCATGAAGTGGGGAAGGGCAGTCTGAGGCCAGAGAAAGCTATGAGCTGGGGGGACTGGAATTCTTTGCAACAGGCTCTGGGCAGTCTTGGTGAGGCCCTGAGCATCCTCGACCTCAGGTAGCTTCAGAGCCAACCCCAAAGCTGACTGGCTCTCCCGCGGACTTTTAGGAGGACAGACCAGAGGAGGAAATCAACACAAAATCTCAAATTAAATCTGCTTGAGGACCTCAGGAGAACAGCCAACCCGCAAGGAGGACCCGCTTTAGGACTTCTTTGCATCCTGTGTGTTCCTCCTCTTCAGATCACCCAGATCGACGGGTTTAAACGCTGCAAGGGAGACAGGAGAGACTTTGGGGGCAGAGGCAGCACAGTCCCCGCCCGGCGCGCGCAACCCCCGGGCCGGCACAGCCGGCGCGGTGCCCCTGTTCCCGCACCTTTCAGGCTGGGGTTCGGCATCTTCTCCACGTATTCCTCGACCAGGCCGCGCTCGGAGCCCATCTGGCTGCGCAGGTCGCGCTCCACGCACTGCCAGGCTGCAGGGACAGGGACAGGGACGGAGGCCGCTCGCCTCCGCCGCCCCGAGCCTCCCGCGCCCCACACCCAGCGGCCGCCGCCCCGCTCACCCTCGTAGATGAAACGCACGTTCTCCTCGTGGGCCGGCGTAAAGATCTCGCTGCCGGCGCCGGGGGAGCGCGGGCCGCCGCTCCGCTTTCCGTTGTACACCACCCGGGACACGGGGGAGCTGCAAGGGGAGCGCGGGGGGGAACTGAGCCGGGCCCGGGGCCGCGCTGGGCCCGGGGCCGGGCGGGGCTCACCTGGCCATGGCGGCAGCGGCGCTCGGCGAGGCTCGGCGGGGCCGGAAGGGGCTCGGCGGGGCTGCGGGAGGAAGGCGAGGCGCGAGGCCGGGATAGGCGGCGCGGCGCCCCCCGCCCGTCGCCGGGCAACGCGCGCCCCTCACCTGAGCCCTCCCGCCTGCGCGAGCCTCACAGACGGAAGCGCCGCACCGCGCAGGCGCAGTCCCGCCCCCTCCCGGCGGCGATCACACCCCCGCGCAGGCACTGCGCACGGCGCTGGACTCGCCTCCTCCACGCCCGGTCCCGCCCCCGCCCGGCGGCGGTACCGGAGGCGGTACCCAAGGTGGTAACCGATATGCTTTATTGGAAAAGTACAAAGTGGTTCTCGACTCGCAGTACCGAGCGCTGCTGCCCGGCCACCGCCCAGGCCCAGCCCGGGCGCAGCCGCGGCCCTCGGGCAGGCGCAGCCCCCCGGCCCGGCCCCGAGGCTCCCGGGGCCGCTTTTCGCCGTGCCCGGCTCAGCGCAGGGCGGTGGCTGCGAAGAGCTGCACCAGATCCTCGTATTCGGGGTCGATGAGGTCCGAGGGTTTCTCCCCGTCGTCAGTGGTGGCCTCCAGGCTGGCGCCGAGGGATAGGAGGTACCTGCAGGACGCGCAGCTGAGCCGCCGGGCCGGGCAGCCCCGGTCCCGCAGCCTCCATCGCCGGGAGTGGCACGGCCCGAAGAGCCCCAGGGGTGGCGCAGGGACCGGGCGCCCCCCGAAGAAGCCCCGCAGACTCCGCTCCAGCGGGGTGCTATCGGTTCTCAGGCTGTGCGGCGCCGGCAGGCCCCCACAGCCCCTTACCTAGCTATGTCAGCGTAGCCGTCGCTGCAGGCCATGTGCAGGGGCGTCCACCCGTTCTCATCTCTCTGGTGGATGTCGGCGCCGTATTTCACCAGGAGCTTGACACAGTCCAGGTTTCCAGTCAGCACGGCTTCGTGGAGGGCTGCCATGCCTGAAGGGACAGGAGGTGTTAGCCCTGGCCGAGGGAAGGGCTCTCCATGCTGAATTCACGAGTTGTGCACAGCTCAGGAAAGGGGTGCAGGAGCTCTCCTTCTGAGGGAGAGGACTCCGGGGAAATAAACAAAGACTGAAAAAGCCAGAGGAGCTGCTGTGGGTTCCTGCTGCCCTTCTGCAGCATAAATATCCTGTCTGGGATGGTGCAGCACCCATTGCCCTGGCCAGGCAGGACACGGGGAGGGAGGAGGGACTGCTCCTTAGAGCAGCTGCTCTGAGTCCTGGACAGGACTCACATGGAGACATGAGAGGAGTCTCTGGCGTCGTGCTGTGCCTGAGTTTCAGAAGCTCGTCACTAACGAAGAATCAGCATGGACAGAAAGAAGCCTGGGGTCATTTGAGCCTCTGTCTCCAAGGCCTTGTGAGAGCAGAAGCTGAAGCCAACACAAGAAAAGGACAAATCTGGGCTCTGCATCAGCCTGTACAGATCAAGGCATTCCATAAACAGTTGCTGGTGAGGCTGTGCAAACAGAACACGAAGCTTTCCCCAAGTCTCCAAAGTCAGACATACAAGAGGGAGCAGTGAGAAACAGGCAGAACCAGGAACAAATGCAGATCTCCCAATCTGGAGAAAAGGCAGGAGCCCCGGGGTTCTGCCCAGGGCTCACAGACCATCCTGTGCTTGCTGCCACCCTTTGAGGTCCCACCACACTGTAGGTGCTCGATTGGGCCTTACAGGGACCCGGAGGCCAAGCTCCCCCTTTCCGCAGCATGTGCTGACTGTACTGTTGAGGGGAGATGTTGTGGCCCTGCTGGGCACTGCTCCTTGCTAGTGAGGGACTTGGCTTGCTCCAGTCCTGCTGAAGGTGGCCCACAGCCCACCTCCAGTGTCCTTCACGTCCCCCCTGAGCTGTGCTGCCGCTCTCCCCAGCTCTGCCCACCAGCAGCACTCACCAGAAGGGTAGATGGTGTCCAGTGTCACCTTTCTGGCTCGTATGAACCTGCCCACCTGCTCCAGGTCCCCCTGCTTGATGTGGTCCTGAAAGATGACATCATTGGGGAAGCGCACCGTGCGCGAGGCCCTCAGCTGCAGCGCGTACCGGCCGTACCGCGGCACCAAGGGGCAATAGTCCCTCATGCTGACGGGAGCCTTCAGGCACAGCGGCATGGGGGCTGCCCCTCACTGCACTGCTGCCTCCTCTTCTGCCTCCCAGGGGCCTTCCTCGCTACAGATCTGTGCTGGCCCCGCTCTGCTGCGCTCCGGCCGTGCCCCTGCCTGTGTCCGTGTCCCCTTGCCGCAGGGAAGTGGCGGCCACCGTCCCCTCCTGCACTCCCTGAGTCACATGCAGGAGGTGGCACTGGGCACTTGCAGCTCACCTACAGGCCCTTGGCGCAGGACTTATGATTCTCTGGGAGCAGCACGTTATAAAGACTCCCCTGGGCTATTTTGGGGACATGCAGCTCATGCTATTTGCCATGATGCTTCGTAATCGAGCCGCCCAGGCCTGCAGCCTCCCACTTTTGGGCAGAAGTCGGTGTCTCATCTTACCACCCACCTGTTGACGTGCCCCATCCAAGGGGTCAAATCTACTCTTGCATGGGTAGCCCTTCAGGGGAGCCTGGAAGCAATTTCCCAACATCAAGCCCTTTGGGGGGAAGGGACACAGGCACAACCAGCAACACAGAGAACCGGCCGCTCATGTCCCAGCTGGCTAGTGCAGTGTGGATGTGCCAAGGCTGTGGGCACAAACACAGCCAGAGCTGTCACCCTCCTGTAGCTGCAGGGGACAACTTGAAAGGAGCAGGAGGAGCTGTGCTGCCCAGCACAGCACAACTTGAGTGTCAGATGTCCCCTGTGCCCTTGCGAGGACAGAGGTGCTGCTGGTGATCCCAAGACAGGTGTAGAACCAGAAGCCCACTCTGCTGGTCCCTGGTGTTCCTTTCCTACTTGAGACAGGGAAGCAGCCTTAGAGGAACAGCAGAAGAACAGCACCACCACCAGACAACTCCTGCCTCTAATACTCTGCAGCTACAATGTCATGACACAAAGCAGAACCATCTGCCACAGAGGAATCATTCAGGTCCATCAAGGGTTTAAGCAACCACTATTTTCTCCCATCAAAGTTCAGGCATTTCAGACACTTAAGCATTTTGTGCTCTGTCGTGCTGAGGGGGATTGTCCAGGTGGGCATGTCAGAAAAAAATCCCTATGCTGCTTTAGGAGTCAGGGATTTCACTCTGCCCTTCCTCCTGCTGACCCTTGCCAGCAGCACAGTCAGCCACACACCTCAGAACTCCTGCACTTGTTTATCTGGAGGCAAATGCATTGATCTCTTGGCCAAGCATCTGCTTGTGGTTAGATGAGCCTGAACACGGCACAGGGCATCCAAGCTCAGTGCTGAGGACAGAACACTTCGAGCCTGCTTTCTTGGAACAGCAATTAGGCACGTACATCAGATGGCTGCTAAGCTCCTGGTCTGCCACAGGGAGCCTTGGGCTAGGAGAGACACCTCCTCTAAGCTGAGCACAGTGGGTCTCTGCCCAGGAACAGAGGAGAACCACTGCAGAGCTCAGCCTTGCTCACAGTTGAACTGGCTGTACAAAACAGACCTATTTGAGTCAAATTCTAGACAGCATCTTTCAGTGGAACTTTACTAGTGAGATTCCCTTTCTTCCCTCTCCAAAACATAAAGCAGCTGTCACCAACTAGCCCAGGCCACCAGCACTGCTGGGTCTGTTGGGGTGCAACAGTGGCCACTGCCTACCTTCAGTCATGTGAGGGCCCTGGAGGGAGGCATCTTCAAAGGTGCTCCTCCATCTCACTGCAGGTACAGGTCTCACACACACCTGGCTGCTGCTGTCAGGGACTACCCTTCCCAATCCCTTGGTGAGTGGGGACCTGCCCAGTCCCAGCCCTGGTGCTGCTGTGCCCAAAGCTTGGGAGCACATCAGGACTCTGCTGGGGCTCAGCTCCCAGGGCACAGTAGAAGGCTGGAGCTGGAGACAGAGACAAGTGTTGTCCAACATCCCTGTGCCACTGCTCCAGCACATATCCCACATGCTGAGAGACACAGAGGTGCCCCCCAGTTGTCCTCTAGACTCACCATGCTCTCCCTGTGACATTTATAGCATATTTTCTAGCCAAAATACCTTCAGCAGCAAGCAGCAGGTTTGGAAATAGCAGTGTGGCTCACAGGGTCATGTGAGCCTGACTAGCAGAGCCACAGCAGCCCTGGCATGCCCTGATTCACTGCTCCAGAGCAATGTCCCCTCAGCCCAGCCAGCTGGCCCAGGGGCTGGGCACTTGCAGAGCCAAACCATGGCCCGCTCGCTCCTAGCAGAGCACCTGCACCAGCCCGTGGGATCCAGACAGGGCACAAGCTTTGGGATGTTCTATTCCTTTACAAATTACTTGGAGAAAGTGACACACGCCCCATTGCAGCAGAGTCCCATGAGAATCACCCTGCAACTCTGATCTCCCCTTCCAGGGTAGGTTCAAATATTCTACACTCTGATAAAGACAAAGAGACATAATAGTATTAAAATCTCAACTTTATTTGGCCATCAAGTTCAGTACCAATGTTATTGTAGCAGAATGCTAAGAACCAGCCTGATGCAGCTCAGGCCTGTGAGGCACTCCCTCAGTCACATTCCCAAACCCCAGTAATTGCAAATGTCCTGTTTGATCTGTTTATCAGACCCTCCCCCACCACCCACCTGCCAGGTCAACCCACCCAAAATAATTCATGGAAAGGGATTGCAACTCTTGTATTTGATCAAAAGGATGTCAACACAGCTGGTGAGCCAGCAGCCACCTCCACCTCAGAGCCTGCCACAGCAAGTGCACACAGTGTGCCACCCCTCCAGGAGTTTGGAATAGTCATCTCCAAGTGTCTTAAAGGAGAAGGGAAAGGAAACATCTGGCTAGCATGAAGAGAAGCACCTTCACATACACCTTCCCCAGGACGCCATCAGCCTTCTGCCCCTACATATACTGAAGGCCAGCCCCAGGGAAGAACAGCTGACACCATTAAGGACCTGGCAGGTGCAGAAATCAATTAGGGGCTTTAGTTTTAAAAGAAAAACAGAAAAAAGCTGTCTGGAAGATGTTAGTGGCAAGGCTCCAGATTGTCAGGCCACTGAACTCCTGGTACCACCTCACAACCTCCTGCTGTCCAGAAGAACAGAGTTCTCCAGACAAAAGCTGTGTACAAAAAAGTACATCACAATAGAAAAATGAGCCAAGCTGGCTGGGCTGGCTCCCTAGTGACAGTTCCCTTTTCAAAAGCCAAAAGAAAAGGTAAGTGTACAGACAAGTAAGGGTAAAGTGTTACTTTAGAAGCCAATCCCTGAATTTCCAGTCATTTACCTTCTGCTTTAAATCTTAATGGGTTTCTGACTCACTGGGCTGCATCACAGCACCCAATTTAGTGTCTGATTTTTTGGGGTGATGTAGATCAGTCTTCTCTTTACAATTCATCCTTCTGGAGTTTCTGCTCATCCTCATCACCTTCCTCAAGCTCTGTTTCTTCATCCATCTCTAGGTCCTCCAGATCCTGTGGAGGTTACACATAGCTCCTGGTTTCTGGCACATGAAGCAGATCCAGAACCAAACACTGAGCAGCAGCCCTCACCTGGTCACTGCTCTCTGCTGCCATGCTAACAAAACATCCAGAGACTTCTACCAAGAGCTTCAGATTCAGGATATTAAGGATTAGGAAGCCCTGGAAGCTGGTACCTGTACTAGCCTCCACACACCCTCCATCCCCACCCCCTCCACCCCCAGCAGGTGAGAGCTTCCAAGGAGATACATAGATACATGGCACTGATCACACAGCCCAGTTCCAGGTGCTCAGTGCCCCAGCAGTGCACAACCACAGCACTGCTACTTGACACCCACAGGGTGCTCTCCAGAAAAAGAGCCCATTGCAGGCCCAAAGCCAGCCAGGCTGCACCTGAACAGATCACACTGATGTGGGCACTTTGTTCACCAGCAATATGTTCTCCTGATATGTAATAACATAGGATCTTATTTAGGACTGACGATTCAGGCACAGAACCAGATCTGACCCATGCTCCCTGTTCCCAAAGGCCCAGAGTACTGCATTCACATTACTCACATCATCAGCTGCTGCCCCATCCTGACCACCGCTCTCCAGGAATTTTTTGAAGCCTTCTAGTGTCCTCTCCCCATTATAGTCAATGACCTACACAGGGAAAACATAAGGATGCTGGTTATGGGCACTACAGACGCACACCCCTGGAGAGGAGAATTCTCTTTCTGAGCAACAGTGAACATGCCAAGCAAAAGGGAATTTAAAAATTCACCTTCACCCATATGAGACGAAGGAAAACAGCTCAGCCACTAGACTTCAGAGATCACTGCGAGGAAAGAATAGCCTGCAGATGAGCACACTGTCCTCTATGCTCCCTCTTTTCCCCATTCCCACTTCCCACTGCCCCCCAAGCTCTTTCCTATAGCCCAGACCCCACAAAGGCTCTTGGGTGTCCTGTAGACTTGCTGTGTTCCATCCCGACAGAATGCAGGTCCCTCCCCACAGATCTTGTCCAAAACACCTCGAGCGAGCAGCTGAGCATTCCCGTGCTCCCTGGCTAGCGGCTGCGCCAGCCCGGCTGCCTGCTTACATTTCTGCCAGAGCCTGCAGGGAAGAACTTGAGTGTGGGGAAGCTGTGGATTTTCACTGCTTCCACTTCATTAGCCGTCGAGTCCATCTTGGCAATGACAATGTTCTCATGGTCCCTGTAGGTTTCTCCCAGCTTGTCCCAGATTGGGGCCAGCTGCTTGCAGTGACCACACCATGGGGCATCTGTTAATTACAGAGACAGAGTTGCACCAACAATCTAACGAGGTACCACTCCTCCCCAACCAGACAGTTCTCACACATCTTTGCAACCACAGCACTGCTTTGGGGCCCAGACTGCAAAAGGCTTTCCCCCTAATCCTGCTCACACAGTGTTTGGGCAATCCTTTTGCACCAGTTACTTAGAAGTAGCTGTAGAAAGATACTCACAGAACTCCACAAAGACATTCTTATTCTCATCAAAAGCAACTTCTTCAAAGTTCTTCCCAACCAGAACTTTGACAGGCTGCTTATCCCAGTCTTCAGGAAGATCCTGACTCATTAGGTGTGGCTGGAATGAAAAGTGAAATTCAGACAAATTGTTTGCTGCGTAGCTACTTGGACTGATCATGCAATCACACATCCCAGAAAACCCAGGTTTCACCATCCCACTGGCACCTCAGTCACAGGCTGTAAGCAACCAGATGAACTGGTCACTTCCTCTTCTCCCACAGAGAGTCTCCTTCCCACCCTGACCCAGCAGGAATAGCAGGTGCTGTTGTGCAGAGAGAATGACAACAGAGCTCTGCAGGAGGGAAGCAGCACTACTGACAGCCCTATTCCCAGAGAACTGGGCTTTGCTGCACCTCTTCTGCTGGCTGAGCCACACGGGGCCCCTCCAGCAGATGGGAGCTGACAACTCTTTTCCCTGTGCCACAGAATTTGCACCTTCCACAGACTGCTGGCAGAAAGAGCAACTCAATAAACAGTACAGTCCCCACAGGGAGAGCACAACTGCTTGGCCATGACCAAGTCCCTCTGCTTGGCTCACTCTCCTGCAGCCTCCAGGCCCCAGACCTTTGCCTTTCACTCCTAATCACAAAGCCCATGGGATGTTCTATGCAGAAGATGGAGGGACTTCTCCAGCTGGCTCTCCAGCCCCTCACAGGGAGCATTTCTGTTCCCTCTCAGCTACCTCCTTCACCACCAGTACTGTTTAGCCACATACCTTGATCTTGCCCGCCAGGAACTTGTTACAGAACTCTTTGATCTTGTCTGCTGTGAGCTCATTGGATTCAGGTTTGTATTTGGTCATTTCTTCCTCCAGGGTGATCAGACGTACAGCAGGGCACTCTTCCTTCTTTAGGCCAAAGAACTCCAAAATCCTTTGGTTGTCACTGTGGTCACTGTCTATGAAGATGAACAGGATCTTGGGAGGAAAACAGTGCAAGGCAGGAGGTGAACATGAGTACCTTGTAGCTATTGACACTTCACACACATGCTCACACCCAGTGTAGCTGAATTGGCTCTTTTCCTCCCCTGTCCCAGAAGAGAGAGCTGGCTTAAAGTCCTCCTCCACAGCTGTTCCATGGATAAAGAAAGTGCTACACTACTCTGCAGGAGGTGGGTGGTCTCTTAGCTCATGATCCAAGAAATTCATCTCACCTTCCCTTTGAAGTTCCCAGCTGCACTCTTGAAGTTGTCCAGCTTCCCTTGATAGTCAGACACACTTTTTGGTAGGAAAAGCAGAATATGAGTCTTGATCTCTCCTCCAAATATTTTAGGAGCAGTCTGAGGAGTAAAAAATAAATTTTATTTTTGGAAAAGAGGCAAATCAGTATACAGACCAGTTTAATTCCACTATGCTGACCAGCCCATAGCAGCCTCCAATACTGCAGGACTGCTCTGCATAGCAACCTCTTTATACCCCTAACTCCTCCATACCCCAGTGTCAGCTCCACAGTAAAACACGACCATGGAATCTACAACCGGACCTTTGCAATATTCTTACAGCAGTGATATTCTTGTCAGATATCTAAAGACCCACCTGCTCAGTGAACTCTATGACCAGAGGCAATGAATTAGACTTGATGAAGTTCAGCAGATTATCTTTTATGAGATCTCCCTCAAAGTTGTTCTGGCCTTCATCGAACTGCAAGAACAGATTCTTCATTAGACCACTTGTGCATGCCACACAAATTTCAATGCCTTTGCACCAGTCACTGCCCCAAGGGATCTCAGCTGCAATCATTCAGAGCAGACTTCCATTTCAACAAGGCTACCACACGGCCATATAAAATCTGGATCAAGGTGTCCACCTTCCTTACAAAGCAAAGCCTTTAATCGCCCCCCACCAGAAGGTAAGCAGTAACAACAGCCAGGTTTGATCTCAGCTTTGCTCTGCACCACTGTGAAACCATTCATGGCGCAAGTCACCAAGAAGGACCCTGAGCAGCTGCCTCCAGCCCTGCAGCAGCTTCTCCTTTGCAGTAATCAATGGTCAGAGCAGACACTGCAGCCAGACAGTGCTGGGAACGTCTGACAGCAAAGCCTGCAGCAAATAGTGACTTCCTCAGCTCTGGGAAATGCATTCCAGTCTCTGTTAGGGACAACAGCACATGTTGCACATCACACCAGAGGCGCCAGGTCCTGTTCTACAGGGCCATCACCCGTATCATCCCTGACCAGGACTCCCAGAACCCTCTGGCAGCCTGAAACACGAACAGCTGCAGAGGGCCCATCAAGGTTAGAGGGAGGATGTGCAGAAGGGCACAGCAGTGCTCTGGCAAGGCCATACTCAAGTTGTTGACAGAAGGAAGAGAGTGGACTCAGATAACCTTCTGTTTAGGGGAGGCACACCAGCCTCAGTGGAAAAGCCGAGGAAAACAATTAGCATTGGAAAATAACTTAGCAAACACTTTGAGGAGTTTTGCAGATTGCCTCAGCGCCATCAGGACAGCTGTGTGAGGGCCTGTGCAAGTCAGACAATACACACAGAGTAAGAGAACAACAATGAGCCAAACCCTCTCAGTTCAGACCCAACTAATGGTATGAAGCCAAAGCCCAAAACCAAAATATGGTTCAAATTCTCCTGCCCTGGTGTTTGATTACTGTGGGTGCTCCTTTCCTCCTTGGTTTAAAATAGATATATTCCAGAGCTCCCATGGCACTTCCATGCCACTGCACAGGAAGAGGGAGGAATCCCAGTGGCTGGATAGATGGAGGCTGCTTCTTCCATAGAGCCAAGCACTCCTGCCCCATCCTAGCCTGCCACAGCATGGTCACTCCCATTGCCAACACACACAAAAGGCTGCCAGGCCCAGAACTCTGCCCAGGCCAGCACTACCCAGAGTGGGGCACACAAACCTGACACGCAAAGCTACTCATGCAATAGCACACAACTAACAAATGAGACAAGAACAAAACACTCCTCCCCTCCGCATTTTGCTAATGCATTTTGAGCTCATTAGCCAGATATTCTCTCAGCCACATTGACCTGAGGGACTCTGACTCAGAATTTAAGTCTACAAGCTTCTATCACTGTAAAAAAACCTGCAGTGTCAGAGGTATAGTATAATAAAACAATTATTTCAGGTGAGCAAAAAGAAAGTTTTGTGTTAGGTCAGGCTGGGCAAAGTCATGATGGATGAAATTACAGGTTTAGTACATCTGAACCCAAAGCACTTTGTTCTGCCTCACAGCACCTCTGGATGAGGAGCCACCAAGCTTGAAGAACCTCTTCTTGTCTGCTCAAATTGGAAATCCACCCCAGTGACAGGGATTTTCATGCCTCCATTAGTGTGTTTGTGATTCTGTAGGTAGTCAGCATCCCTCTGCACATAATCCACTGCCCCAGCCCAGTCAGCTGGAACTGCAAATCCTCTTGGGAGATTCTTTGGAATCCCTGCACTGCAGAACTCACAGCAGTGAGACAGAGCAGCTCTTGGACACAGCAGGGAGTGACAGCAGCAGAGGCCAGTAGTGAGCAACAAAAAGCAACTCTGCTAAGACACCACCAAACAGCACCATGGCAGCCAGAGAGCTCATCTACTGTTCTCTTGAGCATGTGTGTGACCACTGCTGCACTGCAGAGAGCTGAGTGAAGGAATAACCTGCACCCAAAGCCCAGCAGCTGTGGGAGAACAGCACAGGGCTAGGAGACTGACACAGCTGCACACTGTGGGCCCCTGAGGCCCCCCCACCCCACAAAGGGGCCCAGACTCTGCTCTTCCGCCTCAGGCTCTGAGGCCCAAGAACAGCTACACTAGCACCATGGGGCCTTTGCTATTTTGTCCAGAGCTGACCTTGTTGGAGTTTAACTAATTAAAGAAAAGGAAAGAGACAGCAGACCCCAGTGTGGTGCTCAGGCTTGGCACCAGGCAGTACCTTCTTGAAGAGGATGACACTGTCCTTACTAATCTGGTACTTGGTGAAGACATCAGCACTGGAGGAAATCCCAAAAGGAATATCATCCACAGCTTCTGCTGCCAGCAGGAACTCCTTTGCTGCCTCTGATGTCAAATCCTGTAGAGTAAAGAAAGGTGTCTCAGAAGGGCCACGACACCTGAAGCATTCACATCCCAGGGCTCAGCCCAAAGAACTAGAAGATCAAGGAAGGCAAGACAGCAACTACTGCATAAAGCACAGAGCCTTCCCCAGCCAGGAGGAAGCAGGGAAGGCCCTGGACACACATAAGAGTATCTCCAGCAGAAACACAAACTCTACCTTGAAGAAACCAATCACCACCACTTCACTGGAGTCCACCAGTGCCTCTGCAGCAGCCACATCAGTCAGGGTGGCAGCAGCTGGGCCTGTGCGCTTCCTCAGCCAGCTGACGATGTCATCCGCTTCCCTGCCAGCTACACCAGGAGACAACACGGAGTCACTTTCCCCCCAGCCAAGTCCAACACCACAAAACCCTCGAGCTTTGAGAGAGAGCTTTCAGCAGCTAGTCAAGAGATGAGCGAGACTCAAGATCTCATTTACGCAACTCTTTCTCTTTCACTCTTGGTGTAATTAAGCTTATCCCTAATTGATAAGTCAAGGTACAAGGGGCTCCCAGGAATCAATTTTCTCACCTCCTGCCCCGTCCTTAAACTTTGACCAGCAATGCAGCACTTCTCCAGGACCTCAGTATTACTTATGCTACTACAGCACCTTTTCCTTCCAGGTTTTTATTCTGGATGTTACCCTCTGTTCAAACAGCACTGTGGCCTGGCTTAACTGAATTCTGCCTTGGCCTTCCTTGCAGCTCTCTCACACCCTGTGTTTGCCTCCTCACCCATAGGCCCAGATGTGTTTCCAGTTCTGGGTACTGCACAGCCTGAGTCAAGTTAAGCCACACAAAAACCCAAGCTCAGGTCACTTTGCTTTTCTACACAAAAGCAACTTCCTCAACTCTAGCTGACCTTAGGGATCTCTCCAGAGGGAGACTATTAAAGGTTGGCCTGTTCCTCATCAGCCCAGCACCATTCCCAGGTCGCTGTCACCGCGGACCTTGTCCAGTCAGAGCAGCACAGCTCCAGCACGGGGCCGTGTGCTGGGACCCGGCGCCACGTTGCTGCCCTCTGCACCCTGGCGGCGCATCCAGACCCGGTTCACCTGCGTCCTGCCCCTCCTCACCCGTGTACTCCTTGGGAGCAGCTTTGTCGCCATTCTTGAAGAACTTGATGGTGGGATACCCGCGTACGCCGAACTGCTGCGCCAGCTCCGACTCCTCCGTGGCGTCCACCTTGGCCAGCCGGATTTCCGAGTCCTCCGCCTTCAGCTTCGCCGCCGCCTTCGCATACTCGGGCGCCAGCGCTTTGCAGTGCCCGCACCACGGGGCGTCTGCGGGACGGGGCGTCAGCGCCGGCCGGGCCTCCCCGACCCACGGAGCCCCGGGGTAGGGCGGGCCAGGGGGCCGCGCGGACCCCGCTCCCCAGCGCAGCCCCACACCCGCCCGGGGGAGTCTGTCCCTCAGCGCCTCTCCCCTGCCCGACCCTTCCGCCCCCCAGCCGCGCCCTCGGTCCCCGCCCATGCCTTCACCCCAGCCCGGCCCCGCCGCGCTCACAGAACTCGACGAGCAGGTATCGGTGCTCGGCCAGTGCCTGCTCAAAGGAGTTGGCGCGCAGCACCAGGACGCCATCCTCCTCCTCCTCCTCCTCGGCGGCGGCGCGGGCGGGCAGCAGCAGGGCCAGGCAGAGCAGTGGCAGCAGAGCGCGCACCCGCACCATGGCTGATGGCGGCGTTCGGGACGAGCTGGAACGGACGCACGGCTGCGGCGCCGCCTCTCCTTTATAAACCCGCCCCCCTGCCCGCCGCTGCCGCGCGCTATTGGTTGGGCCGCCCGCCTGCCATTGGCCGGCGCCGCTGCCCCGGCCGCTGCGCGTCTCCCAATGGCTGACGGTCCGGGCACGCCCCTCGCCCGCCGCCTCGGGTTGGCCGCCGGCGCCGCTCCCCGCCCGCAGGTCTCCATTGGCCCCTTTCTCCGCGATGTCGCTCGCGATTGGTCGGCGCCGCCGTCTCGCGTGGCCCCTGCCCTCGAACGTGGCACTCGGGAAGCGCCGCCGGGCGGCACTGCACCTGCGCACGGCCACGAGCGCGTGGTGGATCCTGACTGGGCCGCTCGCCCCACGTGACCAGCCCGCGCGCGAGGCGCGGCCCGGTGCAGCTGCGGCTCGGTCCGGTCGGGCCCGTCGGTTCCCCCTCCCCTCGTGCCTGCCCTACACACGGCCTTCCTCTCAGGCACCGCCCGGCAGCGCTGCCCGCCCCGACCCTGTCTGTCTGTCCCCTGGCACTGGGCTCCGGCCGGGCCGAGCACCGGCCCGGCTGCGGCTTGGCACGGCCCCGTTTCGCTGTGCTGCGAGCTCGCCAGTCACGGAGGTGGGCCGCGGCACACGCGCCCTCACGAAGAAGGCTCCAGCGCGGGGGCTCCTCGCGCCCCCCAGGCCGAGCCGGGCCCGTTGGGGCTCTGGATCAGAGCACGGTTCTATGCGGATCCTCTGGAGAGACCCGGCACAGAGGAGTCCGGTGACCGCGGCAGGGGAAAATCCCGTCGCTCGGGTCTGCCTGCGCTGCCCCGGTACTGCCGAGGGTCCTGGCTGCTGCTGGTGTGCGCCGGGCGGGGAAGAGCCCCCGGGCGCTGCCCGTGCCGGGCTACCGGCGCACGCCCGTGCCGCGCTGGAGCGGGGCGGACTCCGGGCCCCCGGCCGCGCCCTGGCGATTGCCGGCTCGGGGCTGCTGCAAAGCCGCTGCTCTTTGCTCCGGGCAAGGGGCCGCGCCCGGCGCCCCGGGCCAGTAAGGCGAGGAGCAAGGAGCTCGCCAGCTCCCCGTAGAGAATCCGACTGACCCGAGTGCTGCCAGGAGCTGCTGCCCGTTTGGGAGCTGCGGCCGGTGCTAAACCAGACGCTTTTGTCAGGCCTGGGGAGAGTCCAGCGAGGTTTTGGAAAGCAAAGCTGAGCACACGGTGAGGGCACAGCGGCCACCCAGGGCCGGGCAGGTGTAGGCACGTTGGTCTGGTAGGGAGGGAATCAGCGGCTGCATTACGCCAGGCCACCTCGGAGTCTGTCTGTTTCCACGGCTGGAAGCCACTGCCCCGAGAGCCCCTTGCTCTGCCAGAGGGCCCTGCAGCGATGCCTCTGCTAAAAGGGCTAACCTTGCCCCAGGGTAGTTCTGCATGAGCACTCATGCTCCCAGTCGGCTGCTGCACTCAGCTGTGGTGTCAGAGGAAGCTGCTGCAGCACTGGAAAAAGAGAACGGCCTGGGCTGTTCCTGCACAACTTCTGGCCGCGGTTCTTAAGGTGCATCACCTGGAAGGGGCCAAGGCTTTACTTTGGGCACCACAATTCATGTAAATGATCTGTCACACCCAGCGTGTGGCTGGAGCCACCCATACTCAAGTGCACTCATGACATGCACCAGGCACGAGAGCCCAGCTGTCACCCTGCAGGAGGAAGATGTGCCAGAGAATAGAGGCAGAGAATCCCCAAAGCTGGAGCAGAGCACAGCTGTCCTGCCCCTCCAGGCCTCCTACCATGGTAAAACGATCTAACAGAAGTCTCAACACCCTGGGTGTGGAAACTCTTGCCAAAGCACCGGGGTTGCATCAGCTGGGTGCTCATCTGACCCTGCCCGCAGAGTGGCTGTTGGGGGCCAGTACAGGCGGCCTTTGTTCATGCTATCAGGCACATCTGGGCTCTATCTAACTGACACACGGAGAGGGAGGCCTGTTCCTTGCTCCAGTCCCCACACTACCCCCCCCATGGCCCCACACTGTGCAGAGGGCTGGGAGGTCGTAGCTGAGCACTGTTCTCCATAGCAAGCAGAACGAGTGACATGTGCTTGCTGGAGTGGGCACTGGCCACATGCCAGCTCCTACCTGACTGCTGCCTTCAGTCCTTGTCCTTTCCAAGTCCCACCATCTCCTTTAGCAGTTTTCCAAGGCCCAAGGAAGGGGCCTGTGCTGTGAGCTCCGAATACAAGAGGGAGCCTATGGAGTTCTCAGTTAACTTCGTGAGTCTTTGACCAGGAGCAGAGCTGAGCCCCCTGCTCCAGGTTCTCTCACACCATGGATTCTGTGAAGAGCTTTTCATGACTACACTTTCCTTATTCTTAACACAAACATGCCGCGTGCTCTGTAAACATCCACAGACTCTTATCATGCTGCCTCTCCTGCACTGTGTTTTCTGATCGCCTCCCTCATTCCTGTGACTGGACAGGAATTTCCCTTTGTGTGTGGAGCTGGAGCAGTCCTGCTGTGGCTCCAGAGCCTGCCTTCTCCTCTGCTGGCAAGAAACCCCCCCCTTGGAAATCCCTGTTTTTGCACCCCCACCTCTCACACTGTGGGCAGTGCAGAACAGGGCAAACAGCAAGAGACAGATCCTGCACACATACTGCCATGGGGCCTCTCCTGTCCCAAATTCTGTTTTGCATTCTAGCAAACCCAGATCCTGGTCTTCTTCCACCCTAGGTGTTTGCACAAATCCCATTCAGCCACTTCATGCTGAAGATCCAGCATGGACAGTACACGGTCAGTTCAAAGATTTTATTTAACTGTCATAAAAGGAGAAGCAGACGATGATTCCAAACCTGTTATCCTGGGTCTAGGACTTACAGACAATACGCATCAAATCAAATTAAAGAAAAACTCTCTAGGGGCAGGGCGAGGGGAGTTAGAGGCAAAGACGTAGCTACAAGAAAGCCACATGTACTTGGTCCCAGTTCTAACCTCAATGTGGTAGATCCAAATCGGAGGGCTGCAGAGGTGGTGCATGCCTGCCCAGCCCCTGGGTCTTGCAGGGGGCCCCTGTGGCTTCTTTACCCCAAGAGCTGCAGCTGTGCAGCCAAGGGTGGAGGCCGGCATGCTGCGGGTCTGCGGCAGGCACGGGGGCCGAGTGTCAAGGCAGTAACTACTGACAGGCCAGGCACAGATTTTAAAGGCAGAACAGATACATAAGGCATTAACCGCTTCAGAACACTTGTCCATCGCAAGCTCTTTGTTGATCACATCAGGAGCAGCTGCAGAGACAGACTCGTCCATCCTCAGCCCAAAACAGCCAGGAGGGCAGGTGCTGTCCTGAAATTTCAGTGCTTTGCAGCTACCTGGGCTGCAGTGAGAAGTGTGAGGTGATGGCAACACTGGTGACCCCGGCACCGCCCTGCCCTTCAGCCCCTCTGTGCCACAGGGGCACCCAGAGAGCTCAGGGCTCTGCGCAGGCAAGGCTGGGTCCAGCCAGACCAGTGCTTGGGGTGCCAGGAAGGGCGGCCAGGTGTCACCCAGGATGTCACACCCTCTCCTCTCTGGAGATGTCCTGTCTCAGATGAGGAACAGACCAGCAGTGAAGTGGGAAGTTGTGAATCTTTCCTAATAACACATGAGGGGCGTGAGGAAGCTGAGCCCATGCCAACATAGGGGGAGGGCAGGTGGAGTTTAAAAAGTGTAACAGAGGCAGGACCCCCTCCCTAGAGGATACATGTTACACATTTAAGGCATCATGGTTACAGGGAACATCCACAAATGAAGCTGCCCAGGACACTGACAGGGCAGAAAGGGCAGGCAGACAACACTTGAGCCAATAAACTGATTTTACAGTTGCCTGGCACCAAAATTCTTCAGCTACTTGGAGGCAGTAGCTACCCTGAGCTGTGCGCAGGAAAGCCAAGCACAGGATCCTAACAGGGGTTCCTTCCCTTTGGCACCTCCTGGATAAAGGAAGGTGGGAAGCAAGAAAGGGCCTGGCAAGGGAGTGGGCACTCCCCTCAGTGCTGGGGCAGCACAGTCCCAGGACGGGCAGCTGGAGACCAGATGCAGACAGCATGGTTTGGTCAATGCACTCAGCAATTCTCTGGGGAGGGGGCACATAAAAAACTGAGCTCTCTGGTCAAATGATAACGGGGGTGACAGGTAAGAGGGTTCCAATGTCAGCACTTTGGTACAGGGGGGGAATTCTACGGTAGCCACTGTCTGATTCACGCTCTCTGGGGTTTGGCCTCAGGAAGGGCTAGTCCTTCCAATCCTTCCTGATGGTCAGGTTCCACTCCCAGGACAGGTGGTCAGTCTTATCATCATCTGTGAATTTGGATTTGATGTTGTAGCTGCCCCGGGCCAGCATGCCCTTTGGAGCCTCTTCCATGGGGGTCAGAAACTCGTACTCCTCTGCTCGAGGGCCATAGCTCCCCACCATGTATTCGGTCTTGTCAACTAAAAAGACAAAAAGAAGCGTATGGAGGCTGTTCAGGAGCCTCCCCTGCATCTGGGGCAAGGCTAAAGCAAATGAAAGGTCTGTTACTGTTACAACAATCCATAGAGCAGCTGTAACAATAGGAATCTCACCCAGTTCAGAGCTCCTTTCCCCCCAGGAAAGGGCCCCTCCTGTGCTGAGTGACCTCTAAGTGCTGGCAGCGCTGACAGCTGTGACCTGCTTCCTACCAAGCTCAAGGGGAAAATGTGCTGGGCAGGATGGGGATCACATGCTGTGCAGCCAGGACATGGGCTGCCCCACCACCGCAGGCCCAGGAGCGTCTGCAGAGCTCCAGGGGCCCAGTGGCACTGGCGACTGTCCCCTCCCTTGAGGAGCTGCTGGGCAGCCTGTCACAGCAGCAAGATGAGCAGGAAGCCCTCACTGACACAGAGCAGAACTAAGTCACAGAGAAGCACTTACTTTTCACACCTTTCCGGAACGTGTGCTGGATGTACTTCAATCCTGACACAATCTCCCTGTTCACCTGCAGAGAGAGGAGCAGGGACTGAGCAGGAAGTCTCCATTCACGCTGCAGGAAGAGCTCATTCCTTCAGCACAACCCCACTTTTGAGGCACGGGCACTCCCCAGGCCGGCACCGCAGCAGTCTGGTGTTCCGTTCGTTCCGTTCCCAGATCGGAACCCTTACCCTAAAGGAGATTTTTATCCGGTATTCCACGCCCTCCTTCAGCACAAATGCTTGCTTCTTGTAGCTTTCCAGATCACCTACAGAGACAGAAGAGGGTTGCTCAGAGATCCTTTGTGCTGTGCTTCGGGGTGAAATTCTGTGGCATGAGCAGCTGAGGCAGGAGCTGCAGGAGCAAGAAGTGGCCATAGCTGCAGGGCCCTCTATGCTGCTGGAGCCAGGCAAGCAATGCCCTGCAACAGGACACTGCAGCACAACCATGCAATTAATTCCAAACTGTTTCTTTGCAGATGTTTGCCCCAAGGCTGTCACCATTTCGAAGCTGCCATGAATGTCACCGTACAGGCTGGAAGAATCTGCCTGCCCCATCTGGCCCCTCACACCTCTACAAAACACCCAGGTGTCACGAAACTGCTGCTGGGCTCCAGTTACAGAACTCGCTGGGGTCCAAGCACTGTGTTCTACCTCCAGCACTTCTGACTCAGGAAGGCTCACCCACCTTGCCAGCAGTGCTCCTGCCAGCTCTGCCCAGGAACAGGGTTGGAATTCCCTCCCAGCTCACCTGTCAGGTCCAGTTGCAGGGGGCCCGGAGCAGTAGTGCAGACCAAAGTCAGTTTAGTCACCACCACATTTGGTGCATTGGGATCTAGAGACAAGAGAAAAAGCTGTTAAACACTCATCCCTGACACTGGCCAACACAGCTCCTTTTCCTTCCAGAGAACTTGAAAGAGCATGAAAACCAGCAAAAACAGCCTCCAACTCTGTAAGGGTCAGGGCTTCCACTGCACAGAGACCAGCGCACAGTCCTCCCCAAAGGCAGAGTGCCAACCCCACCTTTCAGTCCCTGAGCCCTTTGCTGCAGGCCAGCAATGGGCATGGGGGAGAACAGACACAGCTTTGTGCTCTGGGCTGTGCTCCTGCCCAAACACAGAGCTGGGAGAACAGCTCCCAAGTGGGAGCAGAGGCAAGGCCAGAAGGGAATGACACATCTGAGGGCTCACCTGCACTCACGGTGACGGCGCCCAGCAGTGCCTCCTTGTACTTGCGCAGGCTCTCATCGTCCTTGTCCAGCTCCTGGATCTCCTGGATGCTCTTCTGGGCAGGTGGCTTATAGTTGACAGAGTGTTCATCCTCCTCATTCTCAGCTGCAATCTGAGCCAGCTGCTCTGCCGTTGGCTCCTGCTCCGCCATCCTCACACACGTGACCCACACTGAAGTGGAGAGGAGAGGTGAGACTGCCCTGACCGAGCACATCAGCAGCAGGGTTCCCCACAACTGCTCTGCTGTGACTCCGCAGGCTCCCACTCCTACTGGGGTCCTTCACACTGCTCCCTGGGAGACACAACCTTCCCAAGGGCCCCCAGCCCCTGCAGAACCCTCCAGAGGCCAGGCAAGAATGAAAAAAAATTCAACCTCAGTGCTTTGCTTGTAATGTAAATACCCCAAAGTAATAGGGAAGACAATCTCCTCCACAAGATCAACCAGGTGAGGCTTTCAATTGGAATAAATCAGAGCCCAGAATAAACCCAGTTCTGCTCTCCACAATAGGATTCCTGTTAGGAATAGGCCTCTGTCTCACCACTGGCATGAATGCCAGGAGCCTCTGCTGGGATCTGGTGCCCATGTTTTGTAACTCAGTCAGGTCAGTGCTCTGTGCCAGGTGCCTTGCCAGAGTGGGATGAGACACCTGGCTCAGACCTTCGCAAGGATCTGTGGCACACACAGCTGGGGAAACAGGCAATGAAATAAACAAGATGTGGAACCTGGCTCAGCTGCCCAGGACTCTGCCCAGGAAATGCCCAGCCGCACCAAGGGCTAGGCAAAGGTGATGCCAACATTCCAGCAAAATCCTTGGTAAAAGCCAACGACACATTCAGGAATTCTTGGTGTTCCACAGGGCACATTGTCTGAAGGGTTATCCTACGGCAAATACCAACTTGGACTCTCTAAAGGCTCAGAACACTTTGGCATAGCCTTAGAAAGGCGTTGGGGGATGATGGGACGCCATGGGCCTATACCAGGGCTCTGGCCCTGTGTGGCACAAGCATCTGTGCCAGGAGCTTTTCCTGCTGCAGCTGCACAGCATAGCAAACAGCTGGCCCTTCCACATGGCATCTTCCAACATCCTCGCACTGAATGATGTGGAAATTTGTCTTCAAAAGGGCATTTAGTCTCTTGTCCCAGATGAGCAACTGATGAGATTTCATGCCAGTGTCTCCATATCAAACCCAGTTCCTTGCTTCTCCCAAACAGCTGCTAGGCTTCAGGACTCCCAGAAGTGCTGAGCAAATGCTCACTCACACACCGTGCACTGCTCTATCTCCTCCCTGCACCCTGCCCAATCCCCTCCTCATGTCCTTTGGCTCACCTCTGGGCTAGATTACACCTCCCATGGTCCGCAGTTCGTTCTAACTCTCACACCTTGCTCTGAGGATATCTGCAGCTTCCAGGAGTGGAAGTGACAGAATTTCAGCTTTACAGAAACGAAGTCCCAAACTTGTGGTGACTCTCAAGGGAACAGCCTTGGTGTTCATAGCTCTGACTGCCAGCAGCTGCTCATCTCCAAGACCCAGAATCCTATCCTGGGCACTTTGGAAACGCACTAGTTTGGTGTCAGCATTGAGCTGCCACTCCTCGACAACTGACTGCCTGGTGTAACACACGTGGTGACAGTTTTCTCCCACGCATCACTAGTCCCATCTCCCCCAAACCCATGAGGAACTCCTCCAACAAACTGGTATGTAGCAACAACCACGACACACATGGCACAGAAGAAAGCCCGAACCAACCAAAACCCCAAATCTCCAGCTCTTTGGTCATGTTCCTGTGTTCCAGCCTTACATCTGTGATCCAGAGCTAAAGAATTATGCGTACCCACCACAAAGATTAACCCAACCACCCCAACCTTCTCAGGACTTCTAAGGTGACAGCAGCCCATCGAGACTGAAAACACCCCTGGGGACCAGAACCAGCATGATTCCAGTCAGCACCGCAGGCCAGGCTGGGCTTGGCTCTGGACAAACAGCCCTCACCTTTTCTATCAGCTTACCCACAGGTCCTGGAGATTCCACTGCTCCGTGGAACAGCACAGCCCCCTAGGGACTGCCACAGCCACAGGAAGGGACCCCAGCTTGTGCTGGAAGCAGGGTACAGGAGGCCTCCTGGATCTTCAGAAACAGACCCTGGCTCCCTGCAGATCCTCAGGATCACAGCAGCCTGTAGAAGGCAGCAGGAGGCTGAATCTCTGCCTGGGAATTTGCACTCTGCCTTCACTGCTCCCTCAAACCAGAAGTTTCTTCCGGATTCTCAGCATGTTTTGTGCAGGACAGAGCAGCTGCAGCAGCTGACGGAGAGCCCCACCTCCTGCCAGGGAGAAACACTAGCAGGAATATCCCTGCTGGCGTCCAAGCAGACAGTAGGAACCACTGACTCCATACCCCGGAATCTCGATCCCATAGCACCAGTGAACCCAGCCTTAGTCAGAGTATCTCTAGATGAGCTAATCAGCTTCCGACATCCCTCAGGCCTCAGTGCAGCCGTGGATGCAGCAGTGCCAGTTCCAGCAGTCCCCACCCTTCCTTCTTCCCGCGCGCAGGGAAAGCCTGCACGGCCACCCAGAGAACTTGGCTGGAATGCGACCCTGCAATAAGTCTTTCTACAGGGCCCTGTCCCAGGCTGCTCTGCCAGGACAGGGAGCCAGAACAGCCTGACCTGGCTTGCCTGCTCCACACGGACAGCTCAGAGGGTTCCCAGGGCAGCACAGGCAACAGCAGTGGCACAGAAGGGACAGGAGCCTAGCTGGCACTTCCTGAGGCCAGGCATCGTCAGGGCACATCCAGGTACCACTGCAGCACCAGTCGCTTTGTGAGAGCATCCGAGGGAATTCTCATCCCACCTGATCCCCCTCGGCTGTCTCACAGACCCAGGCAGGAAGGACTTGGGGAACAGGAGGACACACTGCTGCCCAGTGGGGACTCAGCAGTCTGAGGATGGAGGATTTTTTTTCTTTTTGTTCTGACACATCTCTGACCTGTTGCTCACCTACATGGGTGAACTGCGCAGAACCAGGCTGAGGGCTCACAAACAACACCAGAAGCATAAAGTGGCAGTGCTGCACCAGGGATGCAAACCAGCACCATGGGTACCTGGAGCCAGAGCTGTGATCCCTCCGTGTGTGTCAGCAGCCAAACCCACAGCAGTGAAACTGTCCCCACTCTCCAGTCATGGAATCAAGATCCACCACACTGGAAAAACACTTGGACAAGCGGAGCAACAGAGCAGACCCAAAACCCTCAAGAGAACAAGTGCTTTGTTGCGGGGGCTTTTCTCACCACAAACAAACGACGGTCACGGCCCTCAAACCGGCTCTCGGGAAAACGCCGCTGCTGCCGGTGGAGCGCAGGAATCGCGGCTCCTTACAAACCCTCCGCCGGGGCTCGAATGCACCGAGCCAGCGGCGGTCGGGTGGAAGGCCTTGCCTTGACTCGGAGCAGCCCGACTCTGGTGCAGTGTCTCCCAGTTCCTCATTCCGTGCCGAGCGGCCATTTATGGACAGCCCGTACGCGCCAGAGGTGCCGCCGACCCCGGGACGTGTCGGGCCCGGCGATCCCCTCCACCGCTCCTCAGACCGAGCAGCGGGCAAAGCCCGCCGGGAGCTGCCCTAGCCCCCCGGGCGAACAGGGGCCGTCCGGGCCACCCGCACCCCGCGCTCAGCCCTCGCCCCACGCGCTCCGCTCTGGGACGGCCCCACCGGGGGCGACGGCTCCCCCGGCCTTCGGAAGGTNGCAGGACGGGACCAGGACCGGCGGGGCGGGACAGGTACACGGCAGAGGGGCACAGAGCATCACGGTATGTGTGGGACTGGGATGGGGCACGGGGCCCACCGCGGCAAGGCATCAGCCACAGCTCTAGACATGGTTCTATTTTATTACGGCGAAGGTGAAAAAGCCACCTTGGCCCAACAGGCAACCAGAAAAATTTATCCCAAAAATAACTCGGTACAAAACAGGTCTGCTGAGAATTAAAAAAAACCTTTACAGGAGTTAAAACCTATCCCAGAACGTAAAAGTAAAACAAATCCCATCCTTGGTAGTAGTAGCCACAGCCGCAGCCCCTGCTGGGAGTGTGGAGCAAGATTGGAGTCCTTCCCTGCGCCCACTGCTGTCGCTTTAGCTGGTGTCCATCTGGAAGAGAGGCAAGGAATGTCACCACAGCCCTGGCACCTTGTAGCACCCCCTGCACCCAAGCCCACCCACTTTGCAGGCAGCCTGGCCCTGGTGAACCCCTAAGCATGGGGGACAGGGACAGGCGGGTCCAAGCCACAGCACGCCATGCAGGACAGCAGACCACACCCCTGCACCGCTCCAAGGCTTCTTCTAGAATCCTGCTCATCCCACTTCTTCCATGCTCTTGCCCTGACCTATCCAGGTCCTGAACCACCAACTCTGCTGTTGCAGTGTCTTTGTGGCCTCAGCTTTGTTGGGATCCTGCCCCAGCTACAGCAGAGGCTGAGCAAGTTCCAGGTACAGCTGCAACCTGCCTGTGGATCCCCAGGCTGGGGCTCATTTCTGCCACCAACATTACACCCTTCCCCCAGCAGCACACCACACAGTTCTTCCACATGAGATTTTCCTTTCTGTTTTCCCATTCCTGCAACCTATCAGCTCTGTGAGTTTTGTTCTGCAGCTGCTGCTCATAGTGGCTGTTCCAGCTATGAAGGCTGGCAAGAGCAGAGCCTGTTCCTCAGCCATCAGGAACAGGTGACAAAGTGCTCTGCAAAGCGAAGCTGAGGCCCAAAACAAGGCACAGCTCAGCTTCAGAGAGACTGCTTCAGTCCAAGGACCTGGAAAATGCTTTCCCTTTTCTGCCAGCTCCAGACTACCAGTGCTTTCCAGGATGAGATGCTGTGGGGAGCCCATTACCATGCCCAAGCAGCACTTACCCTGGCATTGTAAGCATCCAGCTGTGCATCTAGTTCTTCTGCAGAGAGCTGCTGTTTGGAAGTTCTTCCAGCTCCTCTGCCTCTCCCTCTGTTCCCGCCACGAGTCCCTCGCCTGTTGCCTCCACCTCCAAATCCCCCCGAGACACCACGGTTTCTGGTCATGCCACCTCTGTTTACACTGTAAGTTTTAAAAGCACCTGTTTTAGTGCCTTCAGTGAAGCCAAACAGGACCCATGTTCCCAACCAGGGAGGGGTCCTGCACCTTCCCACCCCACTGCTCGGGCAGGGGCTGCCCCACCTCTGTGCTGGTCTCCGCTGCGTGTCGATCTGTGACGTCACGAGCTGGATGTTCATGGGGCGCCCTGAGGGAGGGAGAGCAGCCGTGAGCCCGCGTGGGGCACGCACGCCGAGGGGCAGCACGACGCACAACAGGGACGTGGGGGGTGTGGGAGAAAGGGGCACGAGGGGAGGGACATGGATGCACAGGGTGCTCTGCTCCAGCCATGGAAACAGACCGTGGAAATGGGCTGGGCAGCCTCACCGTCTAAGGGGACCCCGTTGTACTGCTTCATCGCCTTCAGCGCATCAGCCTTCCTCTCGAAATGCACATCTGCCGTTCCTAGGCTGCGGCCAGATCTGTCATAGTGCACAGCTGCCTTCTTCAAGGTCCCAAACTCCGCAAAGAGCTCCTGAGAATGAGAGGGAAAGGAGCGTGCCCATCCATCAATGCTGCAAACACTGCAGCGCCCCACACAGACACGCTCGGCCAGCATCAGTGCTTGTTCAACCACCACAGACAGCCTGGAAAAACACCCAATGGCACGGGAACACAGCCCACCAGCAAGATTTCAGGGGGCTGTCACAAGTGACAAAACCAAGCAGGACTCTGCACTCATGTCCTACAGGAGGCACATTTACAGCCATGAAGCAGATTCAAGGGATGCTGACCTGTTTTTTTTCCCAGGGGAAGTAGGGGTATTTGTTGAAGATGAGTCAAAGCGGCAACTATTGAAAATACCGCAGACCCCAGACACCTTTCTCACAAAGAATGACTATGTGAGCACAGGGATCCAGGAGACAATGTCACTTTTACTGTGCTGGACTTGTGATCATTAGGAACATACCCCCAAAATGGAGACCAAGAAAGTCCTCTGCTGAGGTCTGTCCTTTGCTGCCACAAAGGCTGGAAATAAAGAGGCAGCAACAGAGCCACCAATTTTGTTTCTCAGGCATTACATTTGGGAAGCCAACAAAGTTACGACACTGCCTATGTCAACCTGCTCCTGAGTCACAACAGAGCTCTCAGCAGGGCTGCTGGAGGAGAACTGCAAAGGGCACCTGGCAGATGCTTTCTGGACAGAATGTGGCAAGCAAAGCTGTGTCAGCTCTGCCCAGAGCCTTGGGTCAGCTGCTCCTGCCTCAGAGGACACAAAGAGCAATGCTGCACAGCTCCTCCGTGACCAGAGCGCCTTTGGCCTCTCGCACCACATAAAGAGGCATTAGCACAGGAACAAAACAAATCCCACATCTGAGGCAACACTAAATTATGGGGCTGGGGGCCAAAGCCATTGAGTCAGCCCTGCTACTAAACAAACCCCAGTGGGAGCTCGTGCACCAGCAGAAAGGTGAGTCCTGGCTGCACACAAGGCACAGGGGCCGAGTTTTATACACTGCAGCCTCACTGCAACAAACAGGAACTTAATTAAACCCAGTCTGAACTTACACGAGGAAAAGAGGTGGAGTGCAGCACACTACCCAGTGAGTAGGTGACCTGACAGAGCTCCTTTCCAATTCCTCATGTGCAGCCAGACTGGTGCGTGGAGAGGCTGGAATGAATGAGCCAATGAGGAAAGTCTGACAGCAGTGCTTGGGTTTTCCCTGGTGAGGACATGAGAGCCAGAGGCCAGGGTGACAGCAGCACCTTCTGTGGTGCAGAAACCCCTGCCAGGGACACACGTGGCACTCAGTTCCTGCACAGCTCACAGCCCACCCGTGACCCTGTGACACCACTCAGCATCCAGCCCTGTGGCAGAAGCACCAAACCCGACTGCAGGCACTGCAGGCTCTGACCAGCCCAAACGGGGCACAGCCGTGACAGCTGGAGGACAGGACACCAAGGCAGCACACAGGGGAGCTGTTCCCGTGACAAATACTTGGTTATACTGATGGGTGCATCCATGGGAACCCCTTGACACCCAACAGAACGTGATTTGAAGAGCACCAGAGCCCACAACACTGTTATGAATAGCTATAGGTGTGCAGAGCAGGAGCTCAGAGTTCACAGTGCATTCTCCAATCACAGTGTGATCCAGCAGAGTCACGGCATCGCCCCCCGTGCACCAGGCAGTCACTTACACAGCACCTATAAACCGAATTTTCCAGCCCCCCTCGAGACCACCACGATCGCGGCAAAGCAGGCATACGGAGTACAAACCCCATCACCAGGGATTCACCCGGGAATCCTCGGCCCCGAGCGCAAGCGGGAGCAGGGCCAGCAGGGTTTCCGCGGGCACCCGACTCAGGCCAATGAATGAGGCTCCCGCTCCCCGGGGCGCCTCCCCGAGCCCCACCTGGATGTCCGCATCCGAAACGCCGAAGTCCAGGTTGGAGACGAGCAGCTTTCCGCCTGTCTCCACGCCGGCCCCCGCCCCGAAGCCGCTGTCGAACAGGTCGTGCTGCCATTTCTCGGGGAGCTGCTTCGGCTGCAATGAGACCGGGACCTCGCTGATCGGCGCCAGGGCCTCGCATCCCGGGCCGCGCCGGGAGTGGACAAAGGGCCACCTGCGTCCGCGTCCCCGCCTCGCGCGGACCCTCCGCCCCAGCCCGTCGCGCCGCCGCGGCCCAAGCTCCGCCCGCCCAATCCGTACCCGGCTGTAGGGCGCGGGCCGGTTCCTGCCGCCGCCCCGAGCCATCACCGG
>VWZV01014358.1:19367-33026 GCA_013397155.1 Irena cyanogastra | reverse complement strand
GAATTGGGGAGGGGCCAATAAAGTTGGGACGGTCAATAAAACCTTAGGGGGGTAATTTGGGGGGGCTGTTGGGGGCAATGGGGGGGGCAGTTGTCACCTGGAGGGGCCCTGGAGGTGTCACCAGGCCCTTGTGCCACCACGGTGACAGTGGGGGTTGACACGTGCCAGCCTTGGTGCTGCTGTCATCTTGCCGGGGTGTCCTTGGTAAGGACAGGGGGACACTGGGACAGCGGAGGGTGACAGTGGGGAGATAGCAGGGGTGGGCCCGGTGGTGGCACTGATGGAATGACAACAGGGACAGGTGATGACAGCGCCTGGTGGCCTTGGCACGGTGACTGGCACTGTCACAACCAAGCGGTTCCGGTCCCCAAGGGAGGGGATACCGAAGTCCCGTCTGGCCTCTCAGTGTCCCTGAGTGCTTTGGGGACACCGGATTTTGCCTGCTGGGAGGTGTCACCTGGGTGTCACCCACTTGCCACCAAGTGTCACCGACTGCTCCTTTTCCGTTTTTCCTGTTTTTCCCATTTTCCCCGTTTTTCCCATTTTCCCCATTTTCCCCATTTTCCCGGTTTCTAGCAGGATTTTGGATGGGCACAGCCCCCCCCGGCCATGGGGCAGAGTGAGTCGCAGCAGGAGGCCGAGGTGGGACATGTCCCTGACACCCCGCGGCATCCCCAAGGCTGGGGGCCACCGGGGCTCAGCTGTCCCTTGTCCCCGCAGGGCTCGGTGCTGAGGGGGCTGCTGGCCGTCTTCAGCAGGGAGCAGCTCTCGGCACGCGTGGTGAGCGGTGGCACTGCTGTCCCTGTGTCCCCATGTCACTGTCCCTCTGTGTCTGTGTGCCTGTGTCTCCAGGGACAGTGCCCCCATGTCCCCAGCCCCACCTGTGCAGTGAGCAGAGGTCCCATGTCCTAGTGTCCCAGTGTCCCAGTGTCCCCGTGTCCCCAGGGACAGGGTCCCAATGTTCCCAGTGTCCTCATGTCCCCAGTGTCCCCATGTCTCCACTGCTGCTCAGCACCCCCTGAAGGGACACAACCTTGTCCCTTGGGGACGTGTCCTGGTTTCTACGTGGCCACGCCTCTCCCACCCTGACAGCGCCATCGGTCACCCCCTGCGCTTGTCCCCATCCTTTGGGGACACCGGGGACAAGGTGGAGACACCCCTGTCCCTCTGCAGGTGCTGGGGACCATCCTGGGCCTCGCTGTCGTCGTCATGGCCGTCGCTGTGCTGGGCTGGTGGCTGCGCCTAAAGAGTGAGTGCCACCCCTGAGCTGGCCCTGGGGACAGGGCTGACAGCACTGTCCCCTCACGCCATCCTCTCTGTGTCCCCAGAGGTTCCTGCGCAGGAGCCGCCCCGCTACCGCTTCCGCAAGCGGGACAAGGTCCTGTTCTACAGCCGCAAGATCATGCGTAAGGTGACCCTCGGGATGGCAGCGGGGCTGGCACCGTACTGCCGCCAGCAGGTGACACTTTGTCTCCGCCGTGCCAGGTGTCCGAGTCCACATCGTCGCTGGTGGACACCACCACGGCCAGCGGCACCACGCGGCCCCGCAGCCGCAAGAAGCTCAAGGTGCTCAGCATCGCCAAGAAGTGAGCGGGCAGCAGGATCGGGATCTGTCTGTGGGATCGGGACCTGTCCCCATGTCCTTGCTGTGTCTCTGCTGTCCTCATGTCCCCGCTGTCCTTGTGCTGTCCTCACGTTTTCCCCACTGTATCCCACGCTGTCCCTGTGCTCTCCCTGCTGTCCCCATGGTGCTGTCCTCGCCGTGTCCCCACGCCGTCCCCTCACTGTCCCCAGGGTCTCGGCCAGCTTCCTGCGCATCCAGAAGGAGCCTCCCACGCTGCAGCTGAAGGAGCCGCCGCCCTCGGTGCTGGAGGCCGACCTGACCGAGTTCGACGTGGCCTCGTCACACCTGCCCTCCGAGGTGCTCTACATGCTCAAGAATGTCCGGTGAGCGGGGCTGGCCTGAGGCCAGGGTCTGTTTGTGGGGTCGGGATCTGTTCTGGGATTAGGGTCTGTCTGTGGGATCTGTCCATGGGGTCTGTCCTTGGGGATCAGGATCCGTTTATGGGATTAGGGTCTGTGCTTGAGGGTCAGGATCCATTGATGGGGTCAGGACCCATTTATGGGATCGGGATCCATCCCTAAGGCCAGCACTGGACTGGAGAGAACGAACTCCACCCTTGGACACCTCTCCAAGGGGATCCTTGCATCCCGCTCTCCATGGCATGTGGGGCAGGTGCCCATGTTCCTGCTGTCCCTGCTGTGTCCCCGTGTTCCTGCTGTCCCTGTGGTGACACAGCTGTCCCTGTGGTGTCCTTGTGGTGACACAGCTGTCCTGGCAGCGTGCTGGGACACTTTGAGAAGCTGCTGCTCCTGGAGCTGTGCAAGCACCCGGGGCAGGTCCGAGTGTCACCGCTGTCCTGGTGGTGACACTGCTGTCCCCACAGTGACACAGCTGTCCTCTCGATGTCCCCATAGGGTGCTGGGACACTTTGAGAAGCCGCTGTTCCTGGAGCTGTGCAAGCACATGGTGTTCCAGCAGTGCCAGCAGGGCGAGGATGTGTTCCGGCCCGGCCAGCCCGACACCAGCATCTACGTCCTGCAGGAGGGCAAGCTGGAGCTGCTGCTCACCGAGACGGTGCAGAGACACCTGGGGACATGAGGGACATTGGGGGTGGCCAGGGAGACAGCCCACAGACAGACAGGGACTCCCAGGAGACATCTAGGGGTCAACTGGGGGCCATTGAAGGACACGTGGGGCAATGCCAGGGACACCCCAGAGACACCCAGGAGACAGTCAGGGACACCTGGAGACATTCTGGGGACATCTGGGGATAGTTGGGGGACAGCCCACAGCCAGCCAGGGATATCCAGGAGATAGCCAGGGACATCTTGGGACACCCAGGGGACACCAGGGGACACTCAGGGGACACCAGGGGACACGGGGTGTGTCCCGGCAGGACGGAAAGGAGACGGTGATGAAGGAGGTGTTCCCCGGGGACAGTGTCCACAGCCTGCTCAGCATCCTCGACGTCATCACGGTACTGGCCACGTCCCCAAAGCCTTGGGGACATTGTGGGGGCTGTCCCCAAACCCTGCTACGCCCAGCTGGGATGTCCCCAAACTCCCCTAAGCTCAGTGTGTGACTGTCCCCAACCTGCCCAGGCTATCCCCAAACCCTCCAGCCCAACCATGGCCACCCCAAACCCAACCACGACTGTCCCCAAGTGCCACCAACTGTCCCCAAACCCTTCCAGCCCAGCCATGGCCACCCCAAACCCAGCCAAGGCCACCCCAAACCCAAGCGCCCAAAACCCCAATGCCACCAATAGCCTTCACCAGTCCCCAGCTGTCCCCAAGTGCCATGGGTCCCCTGACCCTGCGGTGTCCCCAGGGCCACCAGCGGCCGTACCGGACGGTGTGTGCCCGCGCGGCCGAGGACTCCACGGTGCTGCGCCTGCCGGTCGAGGCCTTCTCAGCCGTCTTTGAGAAGTACCCCGAGAGCCTGGTCAGGGTGGTGCAGGTGAGCTGGGCTCTGGGGCACCCCCGGGAGGTCCCTCGGGGTGGCAGGGGACCCACGGTGGCCTTGTGTCCTGCCGCAGATCATCATGGTGCGGCTGCAGCGTGTCACCTTCCTGGCCTTGCACAACTATCTGGGCTTGACCAACGAGCTCTTCAGCCACGTGAGTGAGCACCCCAAACCCAGCTATGGCCACCCCAAACCCAAGTGGCCACCCCAAACCCAAATGACCATCCAAAACCCAGCTGTGACCACCCCAAACCCAACTGCCCAAAACCCCAGCACCAACGAGCCACGTGAATTCAGGCTGAAATTCGGGGGGTCCTGGGCTGGATCGGCTCCCTCTGATGTCCCCCCAGCCGCTCTGATGTCCCTCTGTCCCCAAATCTCCAGGACATGCAGCCCCTGCGGCTCTTCCCGCAGCCCAGCCATGCTGCCCGCACCAGCCCCGTCCGGCACGGCAAGCGCAGCCTGGGGAGCACCGACGAGGGCCGGGACACCGGTGAGGCAACAGCAGGGTCCTGAGACCCCCACCCTGAGCATTTTTGGGGTCTCCGTGCTCAGTTTTGGTGGGGGTCTCATCCTGCAGCTGAGCTGATGAAAGCCGCTGGCCTGGAGGCGCCGCCGCCGCCGCCACTGCTGAGCCGCTGCATCTCCATGCCCGTGGACATCTCTGGTGGGTGCCAGCCCTCCCAGGGGTGTGGCCGTCACCCAGGGGTGGCTTTGTCCCCGCTTGGTGACCCCATGGCCCCGTCCAGGCATCCAGAAGGGTCCCCGCTCCGATTTCGACATGGCCTACGAGCGCGGGCGCATCTCGGTGTCGCTGCAGGAAGACAGCACTGGTGCCTTTGGGCAGGTACGGGGGGGGTCCCTGCTGAATCTCAACCCAAAATTCCGCCCAAAATCCACCCAAATTCCCCCTGAATCCCACCCAAATTTCCACCCAAATCTCCTCCGAATGCCCCCCAGGTGTCCCAGGAGCCCAAGGAGCGCAAGTCGGTGACACTGGAGGAGCAGCCCTCAGGGATCTACCACTACAGTTCCTGCGAGGAGGACACAGCCACAGGGACAGGGACGGGGACGGGCACGTGTCCCTTTGGGCCCTACCAGGGCCGCCAGACTAGCGACATCTTCGAGGAGGCCAAGCGGGAGCTCATCAAGCTCATGAAGGTCGAGGTGAGAGCAGCCATGGGGTCAGCGCGGCTTTGTGGGGTCGGGATGGGTTCCTGGTGGTTCTTTAGGGTTAGGATGGGTTCCTGATGGTCCCCTGTGGCTTTGTGGGGTTGAGATGGGTTCCTGGTCGGTTCCTGGTGGTCTCGGGTGGCTTTGTGGGGTCCTGTAGGGTCAGGATGGGTTCCTAGTGGTTCTGTAGGTTCAGGGTGGATTCCCAGTGGTCCCCCGTGGCTTTGTGCTCGTCTTATCGTGGTGGTCTCCTACTACTTTGGGGTGATCCCTATGACCTCAGGGTGGTCCCCAATCATCAGTTTGTGGTGGGTTCCCATCTCCTCACGGTGGACTCCATTGCTTCATGGTGGCCTCCATGGCCTCCTGGTCATTCTTTGTCCCCGTGGCCTCTTGGTCATCTCATCCCCTCATGGTGACCCCACGATGGTCCCGTTCTCCTCTCCAGGACCCTTCTCTTCTCAACAACCGTGTCCTGCTCCACCATGCCAAGGGCGGCACGGTCATCGCCCGCCAGGGTGACCAGGTGGGTTCTGGGGACCATCACCTCTTTCTTCTGCCTTGTGTGGGGGGCAGAAACAACCCCAGAATCACCGGGGTGGTGAGAACAAGAACCAGAAAAACCCACCGTGGTGGTGGTGGTGGTGGTGCCAGTGGGACCTCCCAGGTGCCCTTAGGAGGTGACGGGAGGTGACAGGGGGCGTTCCTGGCAGGATGTGAGCCTGCACTTCGTGCTCTGGGGGTGCCTGCATGTGTACCAGCGGATGATCGACAAGGAGGAGGACGTGTGCCTGTTCCTGACGCAGCCCGGTGAGCTGGTGGGACAGCTGGCTGTGCTCACCGGGGAACCTCTCATCTTCACCATCAAGGCCAATCGTGACTGCACCTTCCTCAAGATCTCCAAGTCCGACTTCTATGAGTGAGTCCGTGTCCTTTGCTGTCCTGGGGGGCCACTAGGACCTGGCGTGGCTGCGTCCCCGTTCTCCCCTGGTGGATCTCCATCGGTTTGTGGTGCTTCCTGTGTCCTCGGGGATCCCACATCTCTTTGGGATGCTTACACCACCAGAACATCTCCCCAGGGAATGTTCCCAGCCCCAGGGTGGAATTTCAGGGTGTCCTGAGCGAGGCCACCATGATCCTTGTGGTTCCCCTCCACCCTGGGGTGCTCTGTGGGGTTCCCCACCTCAGGGGGGACATTTTGGGGTCACCACGGTGCCCTGTCCCCCCCAGGATCATGCGGGAGCAGCCCAGCGTGGTGCTGAGCGTGGCCCACACCGTGGCCGCCCGCATGTCGCCCTTCGTGCGTCAGATGGACTTCGCCATTGACTGGATGGCTGTGGAGGCCGGCCGGGCACTCTACAGGTGAGTGACCATACCCAGGTGTCCACCTCAGCTCAGGGAGGGCCACCAGGGGTGCCACAGGCACTGTCCCCAGGCAGGGGGACAAGTCGGACTGCACCTACATCGTGCTCAACGGGCGGCTGCGCTCGGTCATCCAGAAGGGCAGCGGCAAGAAGGAGCTGGTGGGCGAGTATGGCCGTGGTGACCTCGTGGGCGTGGTGAGTGTCACCCCAGGGACACTTTGGGGATAGCAGGTGAATGTCCTCGGGCGGCTCCACGGCCTTGTCCCGCAGGTGGAGGCACTGACGCGGCAGCCCCGGGCCACCACGGTGCATGCGGTGAGGGACACGGAGCTGGCCAAGCTGCCCGAGGGGACCCTCAACAACATCAAACGCCGATACCCGCAGGTAGCCCCGGGTGTCCCTTGGGGGTGTCCCCGTGTCCTGGCTGGCGGCTGTGACTCTAATTAAAACCAACTTCAGTTAAGGAGTTAATGAAGCTGGTGGAGGAGGAGAGTAGATGTTGACATTATAATAACAAAGGACACTGACTCTGAGCCTGGTTTTGGAGAAAATCTACTTTATTACAGAAGTTGTTCTATTTTATACTCTACTCCGATCCAACTGGACCAGATTGGTTAACTAATCAATACATTATGCCTGGTTGGCTGGTTAGCTTAACATCTTACCACAAAGAGATAGAAAAAGGGAGAGAACAGCACCTGCAGGTGTTTAGACTAGAAGTTATCATAGTTAGACTAGACGTTCAGAGTCTCACAAGCAGAATCTGAGAAAGTTGGTTTTCTCAGTCTCTGACCAATTTGTGGACCACAAGTAGAGGAAGGGGTGGTGGCACCTGAGGTCTTGAAGGATGGGAGGTGGTGGCACCAGAGGTCTCCTAGGACAAGCAGTGGTGGTGGCACCCAAAAACTGTTGTAGGGCACTAGTCTGGGGTGTTGATGAGTCTCTGTCAGGTCTCCTGGCCATCGCTGTCCTTGTCCCCACAGGTGGTCACCCGCCTCATCCACCTCCTGAGCCAGAAAATCTTGGGGAACCTCCAGCAGCTCCGCGGTCCCTTTGCAGGTAGGACCTGGGGACAACAGGGTGGCCTCTGCAGGGCTGGTGACCGTCACCAGAGCAGTGCGACCACTCCTCCATGTCCACCCAGGGTCCGGCCTGGGCATGGCCTCCAGCTCAGAGCCCATCAACCCCACCAGCAACCTGTCGACGGTGGCGGTGCTGCCCGTGTGCGACGAGGTGCCCATGGCGGCCTTCACGCTGGAGCTGCAGCACGCGCTCAATGCCATTGGTGAGTGACCACGGCAACGACCATTGGATGGTGACCATGGGCCATGGCACACTGGTGACCTGGAGTGGTGGTGGTTGCAGCCCACAGGGTGGTCTTGGCTGTGGTGGGCACCGTGAGGGTGACAGTGGCATGGTGGCAACCATGACACGGTGACCACAACTTGATGGTGTGATGGTGACCACAGCATGGTAGTGACCACAGCCCCATGGCCTGGAGATGACCACACCCCCACGCCACTGACCACATCCTCACCTCCGCAGGCCCCACGCTGCTCCTCACCAGCGACATCATCCGTGCCCGCCTGGGCTCCTCGGCTCTGGAGAGGTAATGGTGGTGGGTGGCGGTGTGGCCGTGCCCCCAGGCTGGTGCTGAGCGCTCGGTGCCTCCGGGCAGCATCCAGGAGTATCGGCTGTCCGGCTGGCTGGCGCAGCAGGAGGATCTGCACCGCATCGTGCTCTACCAGACCGACTGCACGCTGACCCCCTGGACGCTGCGCTGCATCCGCCAGGCCGACTGCGTCCTCATCGTGGGGCTGGGCGACCAGGAGCCTGCCCTGGGCGAGGTGGGGATGGGACAGGGACATGGAGGGGACAGGGACCTGGGAGGGGACCAGGAGCCCACCCTGGGTGAGGTGGGATTGGGGACAGGGACTGGAGGTGGGACAGAGGTCTGGGGACAGGACAGGGACCCGGGAGTGGGACACAGGGACATAAGGACACGGGATATGGGGACATGTCCCAGCTCTAGGGGTGTCCCAGCGTTCCAAGGGTGACACAACCTCGTGCTGATGCCACCACAGCTGGAGCAGATGCTGGAGAACACAGCGGTGCGGGCGCTGAAGCAGCTGGTGCTGCTGCACCGCGAGGACGGCGCCGGCCCGGCACGCACGGTCGAGTGGCTCAACATGCGCAGCTGGTGCTCGGGCCACCTGCACATCCGCTGTCCCCGACGCGTCTTCTCACGCCGCAGCTCCACCAAGCTGGTGAGCCTCCCCTCCCTGTGGCCACCGTCCCTTCCCCGGGGGTGGCGGCTGTCACTGTCACCCACTCTGTCCCCGCTCCACAGCGGGAGATGTACGAGAAGGTGTTTGAGAAGAGCGCCGACCGGCACAGCGACTTCTCGCGCCTGGCACGCGTCCTCACCGGCAACACCATCGCCCTGGTGCTGGGCGGCGGCGGCGCCAGGTGGGACACGCCTGTCCCTGTGTCCCCCTGCCCCATGGCCTGTGTGTCCCTGTCCCCATGTCCCATGTCCCTGTGTCTCCCATGTTCCCGTATCCCGTGTCCCCATGTCCTCACATCCCCCTGTCCCCACCCTGTCCTCCCACCCCTGTGGTGCTCACAGGCCCTGATTTGTCCCGGTTTTTCCTGGACTCTCCCTGGCAGGGGCTGCTCGCACATCGGGGTCATCAAGGCCATGGAGGAGTCGGGGATCCCCATCGACCTCGTGGGGGGCACCTCCATCGGCGCCTTCATTGGCGCGCTCTACGCCGAGGAGCGCAGCGCCGTGCGCACCAAGCAGCGTGCCCGGGAGTGGGCCAGGGTGGGTGACAGGGACATCCCCACCCCAGGGACCCCCTCAGCCTGTGCCCAGCCCAGCCTAGCTCGTTCTAACCCGGCCTCTTCTTATTCTTCTTTCTCATTGTTCTTTCATTCTCCTCCTTCTTCCTCTGTTCTCCTCTCTTCCTGCTCCATCTTCTTTTCTTCTGCTTTTTTTTTCTGCTCTTCTTTGGTTTTTCTTTCTCTTCTTTTTGATCCCTTTTTTGTCTTTGCCTCCTTTTTCTTCCTCTTCCTTCTCTCATTTTCTTTCTCCTTTTTCATTCTTCATCTTGTCCCTCTCTCCCTCCTCCTTCTCCCTCTTCCTCCTCTTTCTTAATTTTCTTCCTGCTCCTTTTCTCTTCTTGTTTTTCTTCTCCTCCTCCTCTTCCTCCTCCCCAGTGCATGAATTCCGTTTTTGAGACCGTGCTGGACCTGACCTACCCCATCACCTCCATGTTCTCGGGCTCAGCCTTCAACGCCAGCATCAACCGAGTCTTCCAGGACAAACAGATCGAGGTGTGTCCCCCTCAGATGTCCCACCCCCAGACCCCTCCGCAATGTCCCCACGGTGTCACCCAGCCTGTGCCGTCCCTGCAGGACCTGTGGCTGCCCTACTTCAACGTCACCACGGACATCACAGCCTCGGCCATGCGGGTGCACACGGACGGTGAGAGCGCCCTGGGGACACGGGAGGGACACGGGACAGTGGCGGCTTTCTGAGGCTCCAGGAGCTGCTGACCCCACCTTGGGGACATCCGGGGGGTGGGGAGGGAACAGCTGGGGAGCTGGGGCTGCACAAGGCACTAACACTGCTGCTGACCACTAACCCCAGTAACCCCCCGTGCAGCACGGGGACATGGTGGCAGTGCTGGGCAGGGACATGGCGGTGGCAGTGGGGACATCGAAGCGGTGGGGACATCGTGGTGGTGGTAGGGACATCACTGTGGTGTTGGCGATGTGGTGGTGGCAGTGGGGACTTCATGGTGGCAGTGGGGACATGGCGGTGGTGATGGGACCATTGTGGTGGCTGCCCCTCGTCCTCGCCCACTGCCGGAGCTCACCTGGGACATTGAGCCGTCCACGGCCACCCTGCTGCTGGTGGCCCCTGCCCATCCCCCCCGCTGGCCTCTAACGCCCACTAATCCCTGCTGACCCCTCTAACCCTGCAACCTCCCCACGCTGGCTGCCAACGTCCCCCCGTCCCTTTGTCCCTCCCTGGTCACCCCCCGGTGGCCGTGACCGTGTCCTCTCCATCCCCAGGCAGCCTCTGGCGCTACGTCCGAGCCAGTGCCTCCTATACCCCCTACCTGCCTCCGCTCTGCGACCCCAAGGACAGCCACTGGCTGGTGGATGGCTGCTATGTTAACAATGTCCCAGGTCAGCACCTCGCTCGCCGGGGCCACCCCCCAAAAAAGCCAAAAATCACCAAAAAACCCCCCAAAACCACCCCAAAACCACGTCCAGAGTGTCAACACCACCGGTCAGGGTGCGCCGGGGTTCCTCTGTCCGCCACGGGGGCGACCCGTGGGGCGCAGACGCGTCCCGGCGCAGGCAGGGCGAGCGGCGAGGGTGGGTGCCGGGCCAGCGCTGACGGCATTTCCCGGTTCCGTTCCCGGTTTCCCGGTCCCGTTCCCGGTGCCGTTCCCGGTTCGGCCGGCGCAGGCTCGCTCTGGCGCTACGTGCGCGCCAGCATGACCCTCTCGGGGTACCTGCCCCCCCTCTGCGACCCCAAGGATGGCAACCTCCTGATGGACGGGGGGTACATCAACAACCTGCCAGGCAAGTGTGGCCACCGCGGCACTGGCGGCACGGCGGGCACGGGGCGGGGGCTCGGCCGGCGCACAGACGGACAGACAGACAGACATGGGGACGTCTCTTGCTGGGTTTGGCGGCGTCTCGGTGGCATTGATGGGCGAGGGATGGCCGGCTGTTGTCTGCCGGTGTTTTTTTCCCCGTGTTGGGTGGTTTTTCCAGACCGTTCCATGGATTTTCATGGTCAGGATCCATCCATCTTTCATCTTCTCCTGGTGGTTTTTCCATGCCAGGCAGTTTTCCAGAACATTCCATGGATTTTCATGGTTGGGATCCATCAGTCTTCCATCTTCTCCTGGTAGTTTTTCCATGCTGGGTGTTTTTCCAGAACATTCCGTGGATTTTCATGGTCAGGATCCATCCATCTTTCGTTATCTCTTGATGCCTTTTCCATGTTGGGTGGTTTTTCCAGAACATTCCAGGTTTCTTCACGTGCAGGATCTGTCTTCCATCCCTCTTCTGTCGTCTCTTGATGTCCTCAATGCTGGTCAGCCTCTTGGGGCATCTCCACCCTCTGTCACCTCCTGGTGTCACCTCCTGGTGTCACCTCCTGGTGCTGGTCCTGAGTGCTTTTCATCCTTCGCCTGCCCCGGTCTCGGTCCTGCGCCGTCCCTGGGTGTCCTTGGTGACCTCCTGGGCCACCTTCACCCGTCATTGTCCATCTCTGGACTTTCCCATCTCAAGGTGTCCTCTCTGTCCTCCTTCACCTCCCTCCATCTCTTGATGTCCTCTCCAGGCTCCTCCAGGCCTCTTCTGGCCATTCTGTGTCACCTCATGTGGCTGTGGGAGGTCACCCTTGCCCCCCTTACGTGCTGGGACCTTCCTCCATTCTGCATCCTCATCACCACCACATTGGGTGACTCTGGTGGCATCTTTGGGCTCCTTGGGTTTGAAGTCACCTTCCTCCTCCATCATCATCATCATCATCATCATCATCATCATCATCATCATCACCCTCTCTTCATGTCCTCCAGGACCGTCTCCCTCCTGTTTCCTATAGAAGTGACCTTTCTCCATCGTCATCATCCCTTGGTGTCCTCCAGGATATCCTCCACCCCCTTACCTGTAGAAATGACCATCATCATCATCATCTTCATCATCACCACCATCATTGTCATCCCAGGACCTTCTCCATCCTTCTCCACCCCCGAGCTGTCTGCACCAGCTTGTCCCTGGTGTCCCCTGGTGCCACCCTCCTTCCCGTGCCAATGACCTTCCTATGTCCCCTCCTGGAGGACACCTCCACCCTCCGCACCGCCCCTGGTGACCCCCAAAGTCTCTGACCGCCCGCCGTCTCTCTGTCCGTCCCTGCAGCCGACATCGCGCGCAACATGGGCGCCAAGACGGTCATCGCCATCGACGTGGGCAGCCAGGACGAGACTGACCTCTGCAACTATGGCGACTCCCTGTCCGGCTGGTGGCTGCTCTGGAAGCGCCTCAACCCCTGGGCTGAGAAGGTCAAGGTGAGACCGCAGGGTGGCCCTGGGGAAACAGTGGGAGGTGGCATGGGAAGGAGGGTGGCACCAGGGAATGAGGCCAAGCTGCTGGAGATAGCTTGGGGTGGAGGAGGATTGAGAAGGTCCTGGAGGAAATCAAGGGATGATGATGACGATGGTGGTGGTGGTGATGATGACGATGATGAGGTGCTGGACATGTCCTGAGCGTCCAGTCCCAGCAGGTGCCGGACATGGCGGAGATCCAGTCGCGCCTGGCCTACGTGTCCTGTGTGCGGCAGCTTGAGGTGGTCAAGTCCAGCTCCTACTGCGAGTACATCCGGCCACCCATCGACCGCTTCAAGACCATGGACTTTGGCAAGTTCGATGAGATCTATGTGAGTCAGGGCCGGGGCTGGCTCAGGGGCATTGGGCTGGGGGACTCCAGATGTGGGTTGGGGTTCTTTGGTCATTGTTGAGGTTCTTTGGTCATCATTGGGGTTCTCTGGCCATCATGGCATGTGCTTGACCATACGTTGACTGTTCTTGACCATCACTTGGTCGAGGTGTCCTTGACCATTAATTCAGTGCCCCGGTCATCACTTGTATGTCCTCGTCATCACTGGGGTGTCCTGGGCCATCTCAGTGGTGTCTGGGCCACTGCCTATTGCTCACTGCCCACTGCCCATTGCCTGCTGCCCACTGTCCACTGCCCATTGCCCACTGCCCGCTGCCCACTGCCCACCAGGACGTCGGCTACCAGCACGGCAAGGTGGTGTTTGAGGGCTGGAGCCGCGGGGATGTCATCGAGAAGATGGTCAAGGACCGGCGGTCGGCTGACTTCTATGAGAGCAAACGCATGGACGTGAGCTTGGGGACACATGGGGACACTTGAGGACACGGGAGGGACGTGGCGGGGACATGGAGGGACTTGGGGGGTGGTGGCTCATCGGGGACCTGCCCTGGGCCATCCTGGGAGGGGTCACCCCAGGCTTGTCACTGTCCTTTGAGGAGTGTCACCTCTTGAGTGACCTTCCTGTCACTGCCACCCCCTCCCCATCACCCTTTGTCCCCCTGGTCCCTCTCCTGTCTCTCCCTTTGTCCCCTGCCCTGTTGGTCCCTTCTGTGTCCCCCTCCTGTCCCCTGCAGGTGTTCAGGTTCCCCTGAGGTGCTCACCTGTCCCCACTGTCCCCGGACCTATCCCCTCTCATGTCCCCTGAGGTGCTCACCTGTACCCTCACCTGTTCCCCGTGGTGTCCCCTCAGGTGCTCACCTGTCCCAGTGCCGGTTTCACAGACCTGGCTGAGATCGTGTCGCGCATCGAGCCTGCCCAGTCCTACCTGTCCGACGGCTACGGCGACGGTGACAGCGGGGACAGTTTGGGGACAGCGCCACAGGGGGAGACACTGCGATAGGGACAGCAGCCAGGGGCAGGGACAGCCCGGAGGGGCAGATTTGGGGCTGGGGGTGGAGATCTGGGGCTTGTGGGCTGGGATTTGGGGGCTGGGGTTTAGGGGTGGGATGT
>VWZV01014358.1:5495-18948 GCA_013397155.1 Irena cyanogastra | reverse complement strand
ATATGGAAATCCAGGCCGGCTGGATGGGAATTGGTTAATTATCGGTTAATTACTGGTTAATTATTAATTATTGGTTAATTATTGATTAATTATTGATGAATGGAGTCTTATTTAAAAGACGGTTCGGGAATTTCAAATTAAAAGCAGCTGGTGCTGATGGGGGGATGGGAACCGGATTGGGAACAGGTGTGGGACACCTCCTCCCCTCCTGTTGGCCCTCGCGCCTGTCACTCACGGCTGTCAGCCAATCGCAGCCCACCCTGAGCAGTACTGCCGTTAACCACGTTTGGGGGTCTCCGGTGGGCACCCCCCGCCGGTCCCTGCCACGGACACTCCTCATTGGCCAGCGCGGCTGTCACTCATGGGCCACAGCCAATCAGGGTAGGAGTGGGGAACCCACTGCTCCCGCAGGACGCACCATTGTCATTCCCGTTTTTTCAGTTTAATTACTGGATTTTAGGTTCAATTCGTGATTTTTTGTGTTTTACTTCCCATGTTTTGGGTGAGCCCGCCCGCAGCCCCCAAATCCAGGATATTTTAACTTCCCCCCATTCCCTTTTTTTTTCCCAGCAAAAAGAATTCCAAACTTAAAAAAAAAAAAAAAAAAAAAAACCCTTGATCACGATTTTTTTTCCATTGCCAAATTCCCAAAAAATTCCTGGGAAATAGGAAATTTTGGAAAATTCTGGGAAATTCCAAGAAACTCGGGAATTCTGGGAACTCTTGAAAGCTGCTGGGACATTCTGGGAAATGTTAAAAATTCGGGATCCACCTTCTCCGAGGGGTCGGGAATTCAATGATTTTCAGGTTTTTGGGGGTTTTTGGGAATTCCGGGAAGATCAGGAAGGCACTCGGAGGCGGGAGCTGCCCAGCAGGAGCTGCAGGAGCCGATCCACAGAAAAGGCCAGCAGGAAATCGGCCGCCAGCACCGCCAGGATCAGCAGCCGGAACTGGAAATGAGGGAATTCTGGAATGTTCCAGGCGGGAACTGGCCCCAAATCCCATCCCCAAATCCCCAAATCCCTGAGAATTCCACAATGTTCTTGGTGGGAATAGGCTCCAAATCCCATCCCAATCCACAGGCACGGACAGTTCCCATATCCCCTGGAATGTTGGGAATTCCCCCTGAAATTTGGGATTTCCCCCCTGGAATTTGGGAATTTTCCCCTGGAATTGAGGTCTCACCTGGGTGGGAATCTCAGAGCCCCCTCCCTATAAGAATCCCCGGCTTGGGGCCATTTCCCCATGGAAATCCCCCCCGGAACTTTGGGAACTGGGGAATTGCCCCGGAATTCTGCCTCTCACCTCTGCCGGGATCTCCACGAGGCCGAAGCCGAGGTTGAGCTCGGGGCAGGCGCCACTGAGCAGCCCCAGCACGGCCGAGGCCGAGAGCAGCAGTGCCCAGAGCAGGGCCCGGTTCTGCCCCAGGCTCTCCATGAAGGGCTGGCCCTGGGAACAACGCACTGGTTCACACTGCTTTGTACTGGTTCGGACTGGGAGGGCACTGGGAGCGGGTTCGGAGAGGTTTAGCAGCAGTAAAATGGGGTTTGATGCACTGGGAAATTGGGAAAAACGGGGAGAGAAACTGGGCAAAGCAGGGAAAAGCTTGGAGAAGTGTGGAGAAGGGGAATGTTCCCGAGTTCCCACCTTGTAGTTGATGGCGAAGGTGGCCGTCTGCATGGCCATGGCCAGCAGGTACACGGTGCTGTTCACCAGCGACGGCTCGAACTCCTGGCTCAGATCCACAAATTCCTCCTCCCTGCCACGGAAAACTGGGATCAGCCTTGGGATCCACCTGGGATCCACCCTGGGATCAATTCCCCCCAAAATCTCAGTTTTTAAAGGGGTAAAATTGAGTCTAAAAGGGTTAGGAGTGGAAAAATGGGTATTTTGGGGGGTTTTTATCCATGGGAATTTCTTGGGATGGAATTTCCACACAAAATGGTGGGAAGTGCTCACTGGAGTGGTTTTTATGGGATCAGGGAATGCTGGGATAGCAGGAATTAGGGGAAAATCCTGGATTTTTTTTGTGATTAAAGCCTCAATCCTGGAATTTTTTGGGAAGTTTTGGGGATCAGAGCCTCACCTGGGCTCGCTCCGGGCCTGCGCTTCGTGGTACAGAAACACCAGGCTCAGGAAATGCACCAGGAATTGCAGCAGCACCGTCAGCACCGTGTACAGGTTAAAAATGTTGGGAAGAGGCCTCTCCTTGGAAAGAGTCTTCAGGGGCTGGAAGAAACGGGAATGAGAACCAGGAATGTGGGATGGGGTGGTTTGGAGTCCAAATCCTAAAAGTTTTTCATGGAATTCTGTGGGAATTTTAAGTCCGGGGGGGTTTTGGGGTGTTTCATTCTCAGGGAAATTGGGATTTATGTTTGTTTTTTTTTTTTTTTTAATTTTCTCCAGCTGAACCATCTCAAAATTCTAGATTTTCATGGAAAAGCCTCAGTTTGGGTCTTTTTAGGCTCTTTCCCACTGCTCATCCCAAGAATTGAGATCCTGAGGAGAGAAATGGCCTTGGGAGGATCCCAAATGCAACATTCCCACCCCTCCACCTTCAGAAACTGGGAATTTCTTGTAATAAATGGGATCTTGGGGAAAAAAACCCCTTTTCCCCCTAATTTTGCCAGATCCCATGGAATTCGTGGCTCCCACCCTGGATTTGGATCTGGAGCTTTGGGAGCCATTCCAAACCCTATTCCTACCTTCAGAAACTGCCATTTCCTGACCATAAATGCGATTACTTTGGGGGTAAAGCCCATTTTCCCCTAATTTGGGATAAATCCCATGGAACTCTGAGCTCGGTCCTTGGAGCTGGAGATGAAGAGGAAGCTCCAGGATCATTCCAGCTCCAGGAGAGCACACGCTGCCACCCTCCCCCCTTCAGAAACCGCCGTTCTGTGACCCCAAGGGGGAAGTTTGTGGGATTTTTCCCATTCCGACTCCTTTCCCACGGAACTCCCAGCTCCCACCTTGGACCTGGAGATGAAGAGGAAGCACCCGGCCAGGAGCAGCCCCTGGAGCGTGGCCTGCAGGTCGCTGAACTTGACTCCCTGCAGGAACAGCACGCTCTGGCTGTAGGCCAGCACCAGCGCGTTCAGCGCCAGGATCTTGAACATCTGCAGCGTGGTGACCAGCGTGCAGCGGCCCTGCTTGATCACGTGGCAGACTGGGGGAAAAATGGGAAGTCCGGGAATCAGAAATCAGGGAAAAGCTGGGGGAAGGGGAAAAAAGGGCAGGATTTGGGAATTTGGGCTGGGGTTTTCATGGATTTGGGGATTTAGGGATGGGATGGGCTCAGGACTGTTCAGGATAAAACCAAAGATAATTCTCAGCCTCAAATCTGGAGTCCAAGAGCTCAGAGTTTTGGGAATTCTGAGCTGGACTGGGCTCAGGACTGTTCGGATTTGGGGTTTCCCTCATTCCCATCCCAATCCCAGAGTTTTTCCCAGTTCTTCCGGGCTGGGCACTCACTGCACTGGATGGAGGAGAGTTTGGAGGTGAAGGGGGCGGCGATGCTGGCGTCTCCCAGCTTCACCACCGGGGCCCTTTCCTCTTCCAGGTCCCTCAGCACCTGGCTCAGCCGCTCCTGCGGGATTGGCAATTCCCAAAAAACCCAAAATCACCCGGAACAGCCGGAAAACGTGCTCCAAACCCACCCAAATCCAGTAGGAAAAGCGAGTTTGGGATCTTGGGTGATGGAGTTGGAGGCGCCTTCCCACCTCCAGAATTCCTGGATTTATTCCATGTTACGCCTTTTCCCATTGAATTCCCACTCTTTCCCCTTTTCCCACTGGATCCACCCGGAATTTTGGGAATTCCTCTGCCCACAGATTGGGATTGAATTGGGATCAGATCCACCCCCACCCAAACCACCCCAGCATTCCCAATGCTAAAAACTCCCTGCTCAATTCCAATTCTCGACTCAATCCTAGGCCTAAAAACCCCGGGATAAATGGGAATTCTCACCCTGTGGACAGCCAGCTGCTCCTCCCGTTGGACCAGGAGCCTCTGCTTGGCTCCTCGGGATGAGGGTCTGACATTCCCGGCTGGAATTCCAGCCCTGCTGTCCCCCAGGCCATCCCGGGGCCGCCGCTTCCGCTCGGGAACGCGCTCTGGAGCATTGGCCAGCAGGGCTACGCCTGGGGAAGGCGGAAGCAGGGAAAATTGGGGAAAAATTGGGGGGAAAACAGGGAAAATTCAGAGAAAAAGAGGGGGGAAGTCAGGGAAAAAAATCGGGGATAAATTAGGGAAGTTCAGGGAAAAACCAGAGAAAAACAAGGGGAAAATCAGGGGGAAAACTAGGGAAAACCCAGAGGAAAAAACAAGGGAAAAATGGGGAAAACACAGAGAAAAACAAGGGGAAAACCTGGAATTCCCTCTTTTTTTCCATTCCTGGCCCCAAAAAACTGGCTCCAAAAGCTGGGAAATGCTGGGAGTGGAATTGCCGGGGTTGGGATTTGGGGCAAATTCAGGGAATTTTGGGAATGCCAGGAATCTCCTCACCCACGTCGGCGTGTTTGAGCGCTCCCACGTCGTTGGTGCCGTCCCCGCACATGAGGGTGCAGTAGCCGAGGCTCTTCAGCGCCGTGATCACGAATTCCTGCCCAGAAAAACACCGGGAAAAGCTCCCAAAATCCCGGAATTCCCAGGGGTAGGAGGACGGGGATGGGGTGGGATTGGTGGGAAGGCTCCAAATTTTGTGAATTCAGGGCTGGAATGAGCTTAGGATTCTTCATTCCCAGGCTCCCAAAGCTTTGAAATTCTGGGAATTCAAGGCTGGAAGAGGCTCAGGATTCTCTAGGATCAAACCAGGGCCATCCCCCCCTATTCCCAAACCCCCAAATCCCAGGAATTCCCGTTCCCAACCCCCCCTCACCTTCTGCTTGGGCGCCACCCTGGCAAAGACCCGGATGTGGGGGATGAGGCGGAGCAGCCGATCCCGATCCCGGAGCCGGAGCTGCTCCAGCCCCTCGCCGGTCAGGCACAGCTCGAAGGGATCTGTCAGATCCCGCAGGGAATCCGGGAATGCTGGGAGAGCCACGGATCCGTCCCAGGATCGCCACTGCCAGGGCAGCCCTGTGGGAATGGGAATGGATCCAGGGGGGATTCCAGAGGCAATCCAGAGGTGATTCCCACCCTAATTCCCACCTCCCCAAACCCTCAAATCCCAGAATCCCAGAACCCCCTGACATTCCCATTCCCATCCCAGCTCCCCAGAACCCTCGAAACCCCAGAAACCCCCGGCATTCCCACTCCTATTCCCTCCATTCCCGGTCCCGCTGTTGCCGGTACCGGGGCGCTCCGGGGGCTGCAGGATCAGGATCCTCTCCTTCTGCAGGAAGTGCAGCTCCCGCGCCACGTGGCAGGCGGTCAGCGGGCTGTCCCCCGTGATCATCACCACCTGGGATGTCCACAAGTTTGGGAATGTCTGAGAAAATTCCAGCCTGGATTGAAAAGGGCTGGGAATCACCCCCCACCCCGGAGGGGCTCATCCTGCAGTGTTCCCAAATCCTGTGGTTTTCCTGTTTTCCAGAGGGGATTTTCCTCTCGGAATTTTCCCCCTTTTCCACTTGGAATTTTCCTGGTTTTTAGACTGAAATTTCCAAGTTTCCAGCCTGGAATTTTCCATTTTCCACTTGGAATTTTCCTGCTTTTTACCCTGGAAATTCCCGATTTTCTCCTCCCTCCAGGCCCTCCCACCCCTCTGGCAATTCCCCCATTTTCACTGCATTCCCCACCCTCCCCAAAATCTGGGAATTCCCGGAATTCATGGGATTCCTCACGTGGTGGGAAGCACTCTGGATCTCTCGGATCACGGCCTTGGAGTCAGCTTTGAGTGGGGAAGAGACCAGGATGAATCCCACAAATCTCAGGTCACACTCCAGGGATTCCCTCTTCATCTCCCGCACCTTTTCCATGGAAAAATCCTGGATTCAGCATTCCCAAATCCCTTCAAAAGCCAAATCCCTCCTCCCACCTGCGATTACTGGAATTTGGAGCATCCCTGGAATGAGTTTAGTGCTCCAGAAAGCTTGGAGTGATCCCAAATTCCCAAAAGAAAAAGGGTTTTCCTTGGAAAAATTCCTTTGGAATGCCCTGAAGGGTCTCAGGATGGTCTCTGGGACAGCTGGAAATGGGAATTTTCCTGTAACAACTCCCCAAAAGCCCCAAATTCCACCCCAAAAAACCTCTCTTCTTCCCAACCTCTCTCCCAGTGCTTGCCAGGCCTGGCGTTCTGGGATTTTTCCCCTTTTTTCACCTGCTGGTGGCTCAGGGATCCCAGCTCTTTGTAGCCCAGGGCCAGGACCCGTGCGCCCTCGTGGGAGAATTCCCGATGGATCTCGTGGTAGTTGCTGGGACATTGGGATAACTGGGAAAGAAAAACCCGGAAAACATTCCATGAGTGAGGAATCTGAGGGAATTCCAGAGGGTTTTGAGGGGATTTGGTGGAAAAGTGGGAAAAATGAGGAGATCTGAGGGTAAGGGAATTAGGGATTTGGGAGAATCCGAGTGGAACTTGGAATAATTCCATTGGAATTTAGTCCCCACCCCTTTCCGTGTCCCTGATGTCCCAACATTCCCAGATTCCCGTTTTTCCCTGGAATGTTCCCCTCACCACAGGGCCCGGGCAGCCATTTTGAGCTGCCGGCATTCCCGTTTTTGCCGGAATTTCCCCGGAGTTTCCCCTCACCATGGCGTGCAGGGTCTCGGGAGCGCCCTTGACGGCCGCCAGGTATCGGATTTCTCCGGAGGCGTTTTCCAGGGAAGCCAGCACCGCCATCCTCTTCAGGGCACTGGAGAAATGAAAGCGCTGGTGAATTCTCATTCCCGGAGTTTTTAGACTCCTCGGGAAAACTTTCTCATCTGGAAACAAAGGAAATCAGGAAATCCTGAAAGGGGGTGCTGGGAGGGAAAAGGGGGAATTGAGAGAGGGGGGGAAAGAGGGAATTTGGGGCAGTTCCAGGGGCATTTGAGCGGAATTCTGAGGGATTCAGGGGGAACTGGGCAGGAATTGTGGAGAATTTCAGGGGATTGAGGGAATTAGATGGAATTCTGGGGAATTCAGGGGGATTTCTGGGAGGATTTTGTGGGATTTTCGTGGAAGGATTTTGTGGGGTTTTTTTGTGGGGATTTTGTGGGATTTTTGTGGAACAGTTTTGGGGGATTTTTGGGGGGATTTTGTGAAAATTTCGTAGGTTTTTTGGTGGGGATTTTCTGCAGGGATTCTGCGGGGATTTTTTGGAATTTTTGTGGAAAGATTTTGTGAGATTCTTTAGGAGGAATATTTTGCAGCAATCTGTGACCATTTTTTCTGAGCTTTTCTGAGCTCTTCCCACCTGAAACACCTCAGAATTCCAGGGAGAATTGGGGATTTGGGATTTACCTTTGGTCAGGGTCCAGTCCACGGCTGTCAGCATGGCTTTTTCCAGAGGATCTCCCACGATGGTCCCGTCCTCCAGCTGCACCAGGGAGTGGCAGCAGGCGATGGCCCGGTGAGTTTCCAGAGGGATTTCTGACACCGGAAGCACTTCCTTGCCTTCCCTGAGAAAAAATTTGGGATTTTGGTATCATCCCCAAGGGTTTTTGTAGAGGGGATTGGCAGGAAAGTGAAGTAGGAAGACAAAAAGGAAAAACTGGGTGAAATGCTCAAAAATCCACAAAAAACTCCACAAAACATGCTATAAAATCCCATTAAAATCCCACAAAAAATCCTCACCAAAAACCCACAAAAAATAAAAAAAATCCCCCTAAATATCCACACAGATATTTATCCACAACATCCTTCCTGCCACAAAACCGCACAATCCAAAAAATCCCTCACAAGAAATTCCACAAAATCCCCACAAAAACATCTCGCAAAATCCCACAAAATCTTCCCACAAAATCCTCATAAAATAGCCAAAAAAATCTGACAAAAAAAAATCACACAAAACCCTCACAAAATTCCCACAAAAAACGCCACCAAAAATCCTTGCAAAATCCCAAAAAACCCAAAAAAATCATCACAAAAATCCTACAAGGAAATCCCATGGTTCTGTGTGACGCTGGGGATTCTCTGGGATTTTCTGGGGGGTTTTGTGGGGGGATATTTTGGTGGGATTTTGTGGGATTTTTGGTAGGATTTTGTGAGAATTTTCTGGGGGTTTTGCAGAAAGATTTTTTAGAGTGATTTTGGCGGAATTCCTTTCTTTATTTTTCGCCAAGATTTTGTAAGAATTTAGCAAAGACTTTGTAGGATTTTTTTGGAATCTTGTATTTTCAGCCTGTTCCCCACCTCTCCCTTTTCCTCCCAAGATTCACAGAATTTCTTCTCCCACGGAATTCCCACTGAGAAATCTGGGATCAAGACCCACCTGAGCCTCGCACCACAAGGTGGAAACCTCCCAAAATCCTGTTAAAAAACCTCCAAAAATCCCATTGAAATCCCCCCCAAATCCCTAAAAACCCCAAACCTGGCCGATTGCCGGGGTTCTCCTGCAGAATTCCCACTGGGAATTTCGGGATCGGGACCCACCTGAGCCCGGCCACCCCTCGTACCACGAGGTGGTCACTGGTCAAGGTCCCGGTTTTGTCGAAGCAGCAAACCTGGACCTTCCCCGCGAACGGGATCCGGAACGGCTCCGTGCAGTAAACGTCTGGGAAAGCGGGAAAAAGCGGGAATTTGGGGGGAAAATCGGGGATTCTGGAGGAAAATTGAGAATTCTGAGGGTAAAAATATCAGGAATTCTGAGAGAAAATTTAAACAAAAAAAATCCCCCAAATCCCCTCTTTTCCCCACGGCAATCCAGTCCCTCCACCCCTCATGCCAACCCAGCTCCATCCCCACTCCCTTCCCAGTTCCCAGGACCATTCCCAGCACTCTGGAATCCCAGAATTCCCGGGAACGCTCACAGAGCTTGGCCAGGGCGATCAGGGAGGTGTTGACGGCCAGGGAGAGCTCGATGGGCAGCTCGGGGGGCACCACGGACGTCAGAATCAGGGCACACTCCAGGAACAGCCGGTACTGGTTCCGCCGGGGATCCTTGGTGCCTTGGGAATCGCGGAAAAACGGGATCAAAACAGGAAGAAACGGGATTAAAATGGAATTAGGGGAAAGAAAATGGGATAAAAATTAAGATAGAGATGGAAAAAATGGGTTCAGGATCAGGGAACATCCCTTGGGGATCCCTCCTGCTGCCGGACTCCTCAAAATTCCCGGAATTCCGGGATTCCCACCCTGGATCCAGACGTAGGCAGCGGCAGCAATGGCGAAGACAAGGAGGAAGAGGATGAAGATGAAGGTCTCCAGGTTGTTGGCCGTGACCCTCTTCACCCCAAACAGGATTGTCCGGAGCAGCTTTCCCTGGAAAACCAGCCTTGGTCAGGAACCCCATGGAATTCCACAGAAATTCCCTCAAAAGTCCACGGAGTTCTGTTTAAAAAACCCAAATCCCTTCAGAATCCTACACAGTTCCTTAAAAATCCCACAGCATTCCTTAAAAAAGCGGGGAATTTCTTCCAAATCCCACACCATTCCTTAAAAAACACTCAGAATCCCTTCAAAATCCAGTGGATTCCTTTAAAATTCTGCGGGATTCCTTCCAACAGAGCATGGAATGGGAATTCTGACTCTGGGAAAAGCCTGGAATTCCTCTGGAGCTTGGAAATTCTTCCCATTCCCGACCAATCCTTATTCCTCCCTCTCCCCGAGCCCCATTCCCAGGAATTCCCAGGAATTCTCGGCTCACCTGGGAGGTGTTGAAGCCAGTGCGGAGGGCGTAGGCCAGGCACCCGTTATCCACGGCTGGGGAGGGAACAAAGGGCAGGGAATTGCCAGGAAACGGCAGGAAACGCCGCGGGAACGGCGGGCTGGGGGCGGGAGCTGCTCACTGCTCACGTCTGAGGCCGGCGGAGGCGCGCGGGGGCGGGAGGTGCTGGATGACGCGCGTGCCCCCGAACAGGACGTGCAGCCGCCCGTCCGAGCCCAGGTCCAGGACGCGCTCGGGGCTCAGCCCCTCCACCGGCTCCTGCGGGACGGATGCGACTCCGGGGAATTCCGCCCGGGAACGCGCCCCGCTTCCCGCTCCTCCCCCGGCTTTTCCCGTTTCTTTCCCGATTTTTTCCTTTTTTTCCCCATTTTTGCCCTAATTTTTCTCATTTTTATCCCATTTTCCCCCCCTTTTTGCTTGTTTTTTCCCATTTCTTTCCCAATTTTTTCCTTTTTTTCCCATTTTTGCCTCAATTTTTCCCATTTTTATCCCGTTTCTCCCCCGACCTTCATCTGTGGCACGGACTCTCCGGTCAGCATGGCCTCGTCCACAACGCAGCGGCCCCGCAGCAGGAGGAGGTCACAGGGCACCAAATTCTCCTGGGGGGAGCGGCCTGAGGGCAGAAATTCCCAAAATTCCCAAGCCAAACCCATCGATTTTCCCATTTTTCCCACTCCAAAAACAACGATTTTCCCATTTTCCCAACGGTTTTTCCATACCCAGACCTGCAGAAAAAGGGTTTAGAGAGGGGAAAATTTGACAAAAAACAGTCCCTGGAAATCCTGGAATTTTGGGAATTCAGGGAGTTGAAATAATTGATGGCAGAATGGTGGAAAAGCAGGAAATTCCAGGAAAAGGAGGGGAAAATCCCAGAAATAAAACCTCAGAGTTATCCCAGTCCAACCCAGAATTCCTGCAAATCCCAGGAAAATTCCAAGGGTATTTCCCTGAAAATGGGAATCATAATCCTCAAAATTTGACTTCATTCCAACAAAAATGAGAGGAGAAATTCTAATTTTCAAGGGACTTTTCCATGAAAATCCCCATTTTCCAGGATGTTTTCTGTGGAAATCCTCATTTTTAAGAAGCTTTCCACGGGAATTCCCATCCAACATTCCCATTTTTAAGGGCTTCTTCCATAGAAATTCCCATTTTTACCGATGGAGACGACATCCCCTGCGATGATCTCGTCGCTGGAAATCGGGCGCCACTTCCTGTTCCTGTAGACCTGGAATTCCCAAAAAAAAAAATCCCAACTTTTGGGATGGAATCTGGGAATACAGCAGGAAAAGGAGCAAAAAACGACCAAAATTCCCCAAAAATCCAAAATTTGGGATAAAATCAGTGGGAAAATGATCAGAAAAGGCACAAAACCCCATTTTTTGGGGAAGGAATCAGTGGGAAAAGGGAAAATAAAGGAGCCCACGCCCCAAAAATCCCAATGTTTGGTATGGAATTCATAGGAAAACCACAGGAAAAGTAAAAATAAATGGAAAAAAATCCCAAAACGTCCCATGCCATTCCTCCCCCTGCCCCAAATTTAATTTTTTGGATGGAATTGAACAAAAATCCACATGAAAAAGGACACAAACTGGAAAAAAAATCCCCCAAAAATCCTAAATCCCTCCCAAAAAATTCCCATTTTTGGGCCAAAATCAGCAGGAAAACCACCGAAAGAGGCATGAAAAAGCCAAACCTTGAGCCCAAAGCCTGCTGGAAGTCCCGGAACCCCGCACTGTACCTGGATCATGTAGGGTTTGTTGCCCATTTTCCGGATCTCCGAGAGGTTCCGGAGCTGCTGCTGCACCAGGGAGGCCTCGAAGGCCACGAGCATGGACAGGGTGAAGACGCTGTAGTACCAGAACTCATCCAGGCACCACAGAGCCACGCAGAAAACCTGGGAACGCCCGGCCCGAACCCGTGGGAATCCCGCGACCGGGCAACGGCGACTCCCGGGGCAACGGCGGGAAAAGGGGAAACTCCACGGGAAAAGGGAAAATTGCAGCGGGAGAATCCCTGTGGGACTGAGATTGTCCCAGTCCGGCCCAGAATGCCCGGAATTCCAGGGAAAAAGGGACCCAAATTGTCCCAATCCAACCCAGAATTCCTGAAATCCCAGAATTCTTCAAGTTCCAGGGAAAAAGGGATAAAAATTGGCCAAATCCATCCATCCCAGAATTTCCCTGTTTTTATAGGAATGGGAATTTTCCCTGGGTTTATTTTCATTTTGAGCAGATTTGGGATTTCCCCTGGGTTTTATTCCTGTTTTTTACCTGGAAAACGAAGAACGGAGCCGTGGCTCTTTCCTTGAAAAGCTCCAGAAATTCGGGCACCACCATTTCTGCCCTGGAAAGAAGAAAATCCTTGGAAAATCCCAGTTTTTCCACCCAAAATGTCCCAAATCCAATTCCCAATTATTTTAAACAAAAAACTGGATTTCTGGGATTCATTCCCAAAAAATCCCTCAGTCCAAAATCCCAAAACCAGGAGGAAAATCTCAGATTTTTGGAATACTTTCCAGACATATTTTTCCAGGATATTTTAGAATATATGGGGACATTTTCCTAGAATATTTCACGATGTTTTGGTACGTTTACCTGGGATATTTGGGAACATTTTCCCAGGATATTTTTGGACGTTTTCCTGGAATATTTTGGAGTACTTTCCTGGAATATTTTGAGTTGTTTTAGGAATATTTTCCCAGCACATTTAGGAATTTTTTTCAGGAATATTTAAGGATTTTTTCCAGAATGTTTAGGGCTCTTTTCCCAGGATTTCCTCCCAGGAAAAACTCACTTGTTATTCCCGTATTTCCTCTCAGCCTCCCTGATCTCCTGCTCCTCCTGGAAGCCTCTGGAATTCTGGTAGAATCCCAAGGGATACTCCACAGGAAATGCCACAGGCAGGAATTGTTTCTTTCCATGGATTTCATAGGAATATTTGATTTTCTGGAATTCGAAGCTCAGCGCTTCCTGCCCGTCCTCACCCTGGGAAAAAAAAAAAAAAAAAAGGAAAAATCCCAAATTTCCCATTCCTAGAAAAATTTCCAGCCTGGACGGGGTGACAATCACGGAATTCCAATGTTTTCCTGGGGGGTTTTGCCTGGAATTCCCAGATTTCCCCCATTAACTGGATTTCCAGGGATGGATTCCAGCAGAATTCCTGGAATTCCCCTCACCTGCTCCTTGTGGATTGGCACCAATTCCACGGAGCCGTTGTTGGGGGTGGGCACCACCTTGGCCAAGGTGGCTTTTTGGGGACAGGGCTCCTGGGGGGAAAACAGCAGGAAAATCCCTTCAAAACCCTGCAAAATTCTCGCGTTTATCCCTTCAAAAGCCCAGCTTTATACCCTAAACAGTGCATATTTTACCCCTTTAGACTCCCATGTCTCATCACTCTAAAACCTCACCTTTCTGCCTTGAATATTCTAAAACTTATCTCTTTAAAATCCCATGTTCTACACTTCTAATATCCCAAATTTTACTCCTTTAGCGCCCCACATTCTTCTACTTAATAGCAGCCCACGTTTCTCACAGTTAATATCACGCTATTTCAGAGTCACTATGGAACATTTTAAAATGTAACATTTTTAAGTTCATATTTCGTGGGGTTTATGCTCCAAAGCCCCTTTAAACCCTGAACCCCCTCAGCCCCGAATCTCCCTCAGCCCCGAATCCCCTCAGCCCCCAAATCCCCTCAGC
>VWZV01014356.1:2286-106498 GCA_013397155.1 Irena cyanogastra | reverse complement strand
ATATACATATTTATATATATATTATAGAAAAGAATATTATATATGCATTTGCATTCCTTCACAATGTGCACTCACATCCCAGAAAGCCAATGGTGTCCTGGGCTGCATCCAAGGCAGCGTGGGCAGCAGGGCCAGGGAGGGGATTCTGTACCTCTGCTCTGCTCAGACCCCACCTGCAGGGCTGCATCAGCTCTGGGGTCCCAGCACAGGGAGGGCATGGACTTGTTGGAGTTAGTACAGAGGAGGGGCAGCAGGATGTTTAGAGGGATGGAGAAGAAAGGCTGAGAGAATTTGGATTGTTTGGCCTGGAAAAGAAAAGGCTTTGGGCAACCTTTGTAGCCTTTCAGTATCTGAAAGGGGCCTACAAGAGCTGAAGAGGAACTTTTGACAAGAGCATGCAGGACAAGGAAGAATGGCATCAAACTGAAAGAGGGCAGATTTAGCTTACATATCAGGAAAAATGTAAGGGTGTGAGGGTGGTGATGCACTGGAACAGATTTCCCAGCTAAGCTGTGGATGCCTCATCCCTGGAAGTGTCCAAGGCCAGGCTGGATGGGGCTCTGAGCAACCTGGTCTAGTGAAAGGTGTCCTGCCCATGGCAGGGGGTTGGAATGGGATGATCTTGAAGGGCTCATCCAATTTAAGCCATTCTATGATATGCTTTTTCAGCATGTCATACATGTTTGTGAAAGAGACAATGCTCATTGTGTTTATCGTTTTCAATAACACAGAATTATATGGAATTGCTCAATGCAGGTATGCATGCACAAGCTGGGATTGCTAGAATTGTATCAGGCATTAGAGAGAGGGTCAAGAGAGGTTCATACTACTCCAAAAATGACATCCTATGAACAGTTCCTCACAGATGCCATACAGAAGCTTGACCATCCCTCTATACACTGACCTGAAGAATTTTTCTGATGTTAAAGAAAAATAACTGGCTAAGAAAGAGTGACCTGCATATAAACTTACCCCTTTCATGCTTTTGTAGCTTTAACAGGTATTTCACTAACCTCCAAAATTATCATTACTAATTTGCTTGTCTATTCAACAATAATAATGTTGGCATCTGACATTTTCAATATTTCTTTATTGTTTTTAATTACCTGGTCTATCATTCTGTTACCCACTTTCTCTTTAATCTGTTAATAAGAGCAGTGATTTATTACATCATATCTGAGGCATTTAGAGAACATCTGCATAGCTACACCAATTACATGTTTTCCTACAGTCAGGTAGTTGTATTTAACGAAAGTATACAAAAGAAAATCCAGTACGCTACACTGATTAGGTCAAAGAACTCACACATAAGAAACAAAACCAGGTTTATTATCCATTCCAATTCGAATCAGCATGCTTACTTCTCTAAACAGAGATAAGCATAATTTTCAACAAACAAAATATCTTTTCATAGAAAGTTTTACCTTATCTGAGGCTGCCCAGAACCACAGTAGAAAGGGATCCCCTACGGACCAATGCAGAAGAATATGCAAACACTTAAGTTACCTTCAGGAACAGGTGAGCTTTCTTGACACTGCTGCACAGCCTAGAGTTCCTATGGAGATGACCAGCAGCAATCCTAAATCAGAAGATTAGCTCAGTATCTACCAATTCATTCTTAATTAAGTGAACTGATGTCTCTCCATCAGTAATCAACATTCACAATGTTGACATGAGCAGAAAGTAGCCAATTTCCAGTTAGGATTGGTTCTGGGGAAACAGGCATATTTGCTTTAATCTGCTGGTTTTAAGTGCTAAAATGGGCATATCACCTATCAGATATTACACACAGCTGATCAAATTTCCAATCAAAACAACTTCTAAAATCAAGTTAAGACGAAGTACTCATATTTGTGGATATATCAAACTGACCAGGTTATTGGTCACAGAGAAGCCTGGAATGTACTTCTTTTTCCTCCATGATTATTCAGGTAGTGCTGTTTTGTGTGTAAAATTCAAAAAAACTGTTGTCTATTAATGCCCTACCTTTAATCCTATCTAGATGATGCTCAAAAGAAGACTAGGCTCAATTGCTCTTAGTTAATTACCCGAATAATTACCGGCTTTTACAATAAATACTAACTATAAATGTTAATTCATAGAGTGGGCACTTATTCACTTAAATACTTGTAGGCATCTTCAGGGTCAAACAAATTTCTCATGGCTTTGTCACTAGCTGTTCTAAGTTTAGCAGATTTTTTTCTAAACAGATAGGCCAGTTGCATAAAATAAAGGTGCCACTTTAATGGAAACAATATTTACAATGACTTGTTGAAAGAACACAATGAGCTACAGTCCTAGAAATCAATGTGCAATCTGACAAATATGACAGGCTACTACAAATGTGCTGAACTAAAAAAAAAAAAACAAACACAAGGCTGGTTTTTTTTTCAGAGAGATGGGAAGAAACCTATAAATTCAAATTACACAGTCTAAAAGTCTTTTAAGTTCTCCTTAGCAATATATTCCAACTTCAGTTTCCAGAGGAAGCAGAAAGTCACAAGCAAAATTTAATGGAATTAAATAAAAATTTAATGGAATTAAATACTGGAATGTATCACTACTATATTAATGTGAAAGATAAACAAATAACTTGCTTTTAACTTTAGTCCTTACTTAATGACCTGATCGTGGAAGTCAAACCAATGTATCTTATCCTGATTCTTTTCACTTTACTGATACAGTTTTTGACAGCCTCTCTGACCACTTGACCACAGAAACACATGCCATTGGTATGAATAATTTTAATCACTTTTTAAGACCATTTTCAGCTAATAAATCAAGTTCTTTTGTTCAGAAACAGATTTATTACTACTATTAATCTACTTTAAAATATTTTTTGTACAAGAACATAGAATACAAGATTTTGATTTGGAAAAAACCCAGCCTGCTACTGTCAAATTAATACTTTCTACTTCTTTTGGTAAAATGAAAGTTTATCATCAGATATTAAAAAGATGTAAAACTATATTCAAGTTCTCCTCCAAAAAGCATTTAAAAAGAGCTTCCATAAAGTCAAGGGCTTACCTGCAATAGTGCATTATGACAGAATTTTTCATTTTAAATAGCTTTTAAAGCTACAAGACGGGACAGATGAATAAACTTACAAAATAGATACGCAATGGCCAAAAATTAAAAAAAAAAAAATTAAAAAAAATTCCAGTTGTTGCTCAAACTACTAGATATTACCTGATGACTATAAAGAATAATCCTATGTAATCTATCCCACTGCCTTTTAAAAACTATACCCAGAAAAGATGATTCATGAGAATGCTGAACAAACAACAAGAGAGCACCAAAATTTCAAGTGGTCTAACTTCCCTGAAGAGTTTCAAAGAATCCTCATCCAAAGGAAGAGTTCAGAAGATTTCAGGCAAAACAGTAAAATGTAAGTTACAGCCTCTGTCCTCTCCTTCATATGTACTACAGAAGATGCCTCTCTATATCCAGAGCCTTGAGATTTCTTCAGGCATTGCAGCAGCATTTTCTATATCTTTGCAATTTGACTCCCCAAATGAGAGTAAAATCTATTACTGACCTTGAGTACCATGTTTTTTATATTTTGCTGGACTGACACTGTGATGAGTAAACTTTACTGTCGTAATTTAGGGAATAGTGCCATAAAAACACTGGCAGTCAATTAATGAAAAGCTAAGATGGCTAAACAGTATTCTAACTGGAAAGGATTAACACATTCACAAAAACACTTCTTGTTTTCAAGAAGCCACCACAATCCATATCTACACTTTCAATTGTAATCTGCACACATCTGACAGATTGTATGGTTCATTGCCAAATAAGTGACAAAGCTGTTGAAATTCCGATGCCCCCTGTGCAATAATATGCCCGGAAAACACCTTTGGAAATACCTCTCAACAGGAAAATGATGTTACCAGCAAGAGATACTGAGAGCAGTGGAAACCTGACTTACCTACAGTTACTGGAAGAAAAGCTTGCACCAACTTCACATCATGTATACATTGCCATTTCTTTTTAACTCCATCTTTCTATTGTTTCTCTTTTTAAAAGCCCTTCAGATAAGAGAGAGGAAGGACTGCCAAGCAAGCAAGCAACTAGCATGAGAAGTGGGAAAATCTGCTCAAATCTGTGCTCCAGCCCCAAGTCAGAAAAAAAAAAGTCTAAGGAATTCACTCAATATGTCCACTCAATATGTTCTTGCCTGCACATGTGAACAAAAGTAAATCCTGATCACAGACTGCTGTGGGGAAAAACATGCTGAAAGATCACAAGCCACTTAGTACTAGTCACAAGGGCAGTAAAATTTAGAGTCTAACATACTGGACAACAATTTATTAACTTGTCAAGGTAGCATGCAAGGAAAAGCTTTTCAGAATTCCAAGCTAAATGGCAATTTAAAAATTCAGTCCACGAAGACTTACATAACACTATTTTAAGCAACACTTGCATTCACCAGCAGGGAGTATTCTAGAAATACCTTCAGTTAGACTTATGGAAGATTCATTCAGTTTAGAAGAAGAAAGCTGTTCTAAGGCCAGCTTGGAAAATATGACTGGAATTACAGAGGATATTTCCTGTTCCTTCACTAAGTTAGATGGTTGTTGGTATTGCAATACAGAAGTAGTTTATAATCCACCTTTGACACAATTTTCCAATAGGCAACTCATTATCTTTGTTTTCCAATAGGCAACTCATTATCTTTGCTTATAAATACCATACTTAAAGTGCATGTATTTTAATTACAGTAAAACCACATCTGTAGTAGTTGATGGACCAAGAGACTTCTGTGCTGGCATCTTCAGCATTTTACAGCTGCCTAAAAGCAAAAACAGACTGAAAGTATTTCCACTGAATGGTGAGGGTAACAGATGAACAGCTCTAGCAGCTATAGATCTACTTGATGTTTCAAGCTACCAATTAAGAGACAGGAAGAGAGCAAAAGGTTCTGGAAAGATGCTGTGTGGTTTTCTTTTATAGTGAAACACATGAGGGCAAAAAATACCAGTGCAAGTAGATAATTCTTTTTAATGCTGTTTATGACACTATTTCATACTAGTATTGAGCTTGTGACTCAAATATCTGAAAAATGCTTGAGCTAAAAATGTCTGAGGACAGTACTATATTAAGGTAACTTCAAACACGCTAAGCATCTTACTGCCAAAGGTAATTTTAAACATCAGTATGCAGAGGGACAAGGCAAAAGTCCTACTCAACATCACCAGAAATCAGAATAAACAAACAAACAAAAAAAGCCAAACTTGAAAATTTCAATTTCTCGCTATATGTTTGAAACTATTCTCTTGTGCATATTCTGGGGATAATATTGAAAATAGTTGCAGTTTGCTTTGAGGTCTACATGATATACACTAAAAAAAGTACAGAACTGCCTAACAACTTATATACAACACAGATTTTTCACTATGGCCAAATCATCTTTGTCCAACATCACACAAAATTAAAAAATTTTTGGAATACTTCCACACTTACTAGAAGATGTTTCTAGAGAAGTTATGGACTCCTCATGGCTCTAAGTGTTCAAGGCAAGGTTGGACGGGGCTCTGAGCAACCTGGTCTAGTGGAAGGTATCTCTGCCCATGGCAGTAGAGTTAGAACCAGATGATCTTTAAGGTCCCTTCCAACCCAAACCATTCTTTCATTCCATGACTTCAGCAACCAGGGCAAGTCTCACTGCCATTAACTACTGAAGAAATAACTAGCGCTTCCTCCTGGGACCCTGCTGCTCAGGCTGTAGCCAGAAGACACCCAGAATACATGAAATCAGAAGACTACAGCAACATTTCTCACACACAGCGGAAGTACAATGTTTATGAGAACTGCTATTCTATTAACACTGATTACTATTTTAACTTCAGGCTTAAAATGAGACAGGGAACAACAAAATGATCAGCAGGAGTCACTGTACCAGATTAGAGAAGGAAATAAAACCCACTATACAACAACTCAAGCTGGCTAGAAAACTTATCCTGTACTTTGCTTTTCTCTGGAAGTTACTAAAAGAGAACATCAACAAGGATTAAGTGAATCACTCTCCTCACTTCTACTTGCCAATTAGAAATGCTTCAGCAGACCCATTCAGACCAAAGCTGCTTATCCTCTACCCCAGCCAGGGGCACTCCCTGTGCACCTGTAAAGTCACTTTGATCCACCTCATTTCTCCAGAGGGACTTACAGACCTGCTCCAAAACTGGCACACCATGCACAGTCTGGAAAAGGCTTCACTAGGTATTATTCATAAGTGAACAACGGGTTACTGAGTCAGCCATTATTTTTGTTCTGGCTATTAAGAACCAGAACTGAATAAGATTTTTCTGATTCTTCTTGCTAACATAAAAAGATAAAAATCAGAAGCAGAAACAGAATCCTTTAACACAGAAATCCATCCTTATATTCATAGATTTTAGGATGGAAAGCCTCTAGAATAATATAGGTCTCAGATGGCCACAAAATGATCCTTACATTAAGTCAACACCTGTTTATTGAGACAGATCAGAGCCTTGGATTATACTGTAATTTATGCATCTAATATTCTTTTAACCATCTTTTAACAGGTGCAATGATATTTATACATCTTTTAGGCAGTTTTACAAAGGGATATCTTTCCAGAAGTCTAGAATATTTTGATGGTAGCTTGAATGCTCTTAGTGACAGAAAAAAACCCAAGCACTTCTATATATGCAGGCTGTATTAATCTTTTTAATGTTCTTTATGTTCCTACCAAGAAGCCTTCTAGGAGTTTAATTCACTCAGTGTCTGACACCCAAATGCAGTTAGCAATTTGTAAAATTACAGAACCCGTAAAAATCTGAAAACAATTTCAACTGAAGATTGGGTTTGAAATGCAATGCCTAATGAATTACACAGGGAATTGTCTTTCAAATGCCTTTCAGAACAAACAATACAGAAGATTTCCTTTAGCACCTGAAAAACTAATCTTATAGCTTTATAGTAATGAATTAAGTATGTCAACTCATTTTAAGCAGAGCAAATTAACTGAATTCATATTTTAGTTGGTGAATCAGATATCTGCACTAATCTCTTGCTCTCTGTCTACATTTAGGTGTTTTCTGAATTTTTGCAGTATCATTGGCATTATTAATTATCAGAACAGAGACATTAAAAAACAGTCCATGATTAACTACTGCAGGAACTCACAATGATCTCTCATTGACTACCCAGAAAGTGCTTTCAACCCATGGCAGTCAGAGCAGCCCAGTCCCAGAAGAGCAGTAGCTGTCTAGCTTTTAACGAATAAACATGCATACAGTGATGCATTACTCCTCACCTATGTCCACATGGAACTCTGAAAAAGGGAAATCAAATACAAGACCTGTCTTTCTGCCATGGTACAGACAAGCTCTGCGTTCAGTGGCAACAGAGGGAACTGAATGGAATTCCCTCACAAATACACTCACTAGAAAATTCCTTTTTGTGATGCAATACTATGTCATCAAAAGTCCTTTTACCAACTGCATCATACAGTTGAATATATCTGATAAGCTTCTGAGTAAACTACCTTCAAAGTTAATAAATTTGTTTTCCTGTCTTGAGGCTGAAATAGCGATCTGGTCCTTCTGTCACAGGATAAATCTGAACAGCCTGGCTGTATCAAGCAATTTTGAATACATTTAAATTTTTAATAGACTTCAAAACAAATTTTAAATCAATGTTTTTCAGCATGACACCTTTTGCTTTTCTGCGAACTTTGTCTGAGCTACAGTCTGACCTAACAAATACAGCAAACCTAACTGACAGAATTAAACATAAATGTGTTGCTTGTACGATCAATCAGACAGCTTCTCATCCTCTATTTTTACCTCTTCTAATTTTAGCTCTTTTACATTTTTAAGCTGGGGCTCTGTCTTGGGTTTGCATGACAAGGTTTTGGTAGCGGGGGGGAGCTACAGTGGTGGCTTCTGAAAGAAGCCAGCAGAAGCTCCCCCCCTGTTCAACACAGCCAATGCCAGCCAGTTCCAAGGAGAATTCACCACTGGACAAAATCAAGCCCACCAGCAATGGTGGCAGTCCCTCTGGGATAACACAGTTAAAGGAAGGAAGAAAAACTGCAAAGCTGCAGCTGAAGAGGAGTGAGAAAATGTGAGAGAAACAGCCCTGCAAACATTGAGCGCAGAAGGATGGGGAGGAAGTGCCTCGATGCCAGAGCAGAGATTTTCCTCCATTCCATGGGGCAGACCATGGTGAGTCCANACATTTTTAAGCTGGGGCTCTGTCTTGGGTTTGCATGACAAGGTTTTGGTAGCGGGGGGGAGCTACAGTGATGGCTTCTGAAAGAAGCCAGCAGAAGCTCCCCCCCTGTTCAACACAGCCAATGCCAGCCAGTTCCAAGGAGAATTCACCACTGGACAAAATCAAGCCCACCAGCAATGGTGGCAGTCCCTCTGGGATAACACAGTTAAAGGAAGGAAGAAAAACTGCAAAGCTGCAGCTGAAGAGGAGTGAGAAAATGTGAGAGAAACAGCCCTGCAAACATTGAGCGCAGAAGGATGGGGAGGAAGTGCCTCGATGCCAGAGCAGAGATTTTCCTCCATTCCATGGGGCAGACCATGGTGAGTCCACCTGCAGCCCATGGAGCTCCATGAGGGACCAGAAACCCACCTGCAGCCTGTGGAGAACACCAGGTCACAGCAGATGGATGCCTGAAGGAGGCTGTAAACCCTGTGGGAAGCCCACACTCCAGTAGGCTCCTGGCAGATGTAGCAGGGCTCTTGGAATGTGGTCAAACAACTCAAACAACACCCTGTTTTGCAAGGTATCAGTGATAGGCTGAGAGGAGGCATCATGTGCTGGGTTTGGTATCGAATTATGCTAAAACCAGTCTGTCTCACCAACCCTGAACTAAAACCCTGACAGTGAGCCAAAGACTTGGCAGGTATGTCCCTAAGATGACCTGAAGACATATGACTGGCAGTCAATCACTTTACACTGTAACAGTCCAGTCCACTTCCATACCTTGGGCTCTTTTAACATACTCGTTCTTGGAGTGTGTGTATGAAGTCCCCTTCTTTGAAGTGGGAATGTCCCTTCACAGATACTCCTTGAGGCTGAGTGAAAGAGATCTCCCCACAACTGTTAGTATGGTGAGTTACATCAATCTCTATTCTACTAGCTTTAATATAATTGCTTTGACATAGAGCACTATACTATACTAAATGGTACTAGCAGTTTTAGATTTTAAACTGTGTAGTAAATAATTCTGATTAAAATCTTCTATCTAATCATTTGCCATAACGAATAATTCATTTTACATAAATATATCTGAGTTGCCATCTTTAATCCTGTAGGACAAAGTAACTTAAAGCGCTGACAGTCTGGGGCTAAGATCAGATCCAGCCTCACTGAGGCTTCTCTCTGCAAAGGAGCTCAGAAAGGAAGGGAGTCCTCTGCACCTCGTGACTCAGTGGGATAGCTTCTCTAATAAACTTTGTCTGAAGGTCCCCCTCTCTCTCAGTACAACAGGACCTGTGGCCCCATGGAGAGAGGAGACCACATTGGAGTAGGTTTTCTGGCAGGACTTGTGACTCCATGGGGGATCCACACTGCAGCATCCTGTTCCTGAAGGACTGCACCCCATGGAAGGGACCCACATTGGAGCACTTTGTAAACAACTGCAGCCTGGGGAAGGACTTATGCTGGCGAAGTCCATGGAGGACTGTCTCCCCTGGGAGGAAACCCATGCTGGAGCAGGGGAAGAGGGTGAGGAGTCCTTCCACTAAGAAGGAAGGAGCAGCAGAGTCAAGGTGTGATGAATTGACCACATCCACATTAACAGTCCACTCATCCTGCTTGGGGTAGAGAACTTGGGATTGAAGTTAAGCCCAGGAAGTTGGGAGGCGTGAGGAGACAGTGTTTAAAGATGTTTTAATTTTCTCATTATCCTACTCTGATTTGGTTGGCTATGACTTAAATTAATACATAAACAAAAAGCTTTGTTTTTATTCACAGAGTTATGCTGTACAGGTAACTAGGAAGGCTGAACTTCATAAATTCTATGCATTTCTTAAGTTAACAAATATCTTGATTAGTTATAATGACCCTTAGAACTACTTTTGTAGACACGTAGTCTGCTAGAATATTAGGTGATGGCAAATTAAAAATGCTAATAACTTTTGGCATTTTTAACAGCATATGAATTAGCAAAGAAAATTGACTGAGATTGCCATTTATTATGAAACTTAATGATCTTTATGAGCTTTCACCCTAAATAGCTGCTCATGTACATCATGTAAATGTACACTTACTGTGACTGTAATTAATTACCTTCTCTTGTCCACCCAAAATTTTTCTTGCTGAAAATTTCAAAGCCTTGGCAGATTGTCCAAAAAGAATGAAGAGAGGAGAGTAATATACTTGTATAAACCAGGTCTAATCCTATTACATGCTGCTGACTACCTTACTGACATATGCTCAACTTACCTTATTATCAGTCATAACTGTTTGCTTTGCAAAGCTGCTTATAAGAAAATTCTACTTATTTGTAAGCATTTTCCTTAAGGTATGAGGAAGGATCAGCTGTCAATCTATCAAAATTCCCACCATGGCAAACTGTGAGAAAGGAAGCAATTCCTAATACACAGCTCCAGCTGTAGGAACACATCTGTGCACTCTGTGCAAACCTGGGACCTGGACACTATAAAAGTGATGCCTCCATAAGAACATTCCAGGACCCCCACCACAGAGAAGACCAGAAGAAAAAGGGCCAGCAGGATGCTGCAGGACTCATATGGTGGTGACTTTATTTCTACTTATCTCTCACTCTTTTCACCCCCCACTCCTCCTGGTACCTCACATTTACTGTTAAATAAAATCTGTATTCTTGACTTTGGCATATGGTCTTGTTTGCACCTTCATTTGGACAGAGGCATCTTTTAAAACTTGAATCCTAGCAACAGCCCAGCAAAATATTACCACTACATATCATTTGACGGAATGTCAGAAAAATATGAGACCTTACAGTATGAAGGAAAAAAAACTAACAAAAAACCCCCTCAAAACTTTTCTCTGAAAATACTGAGCACATTTCCTAAGGCTTTGCTACTAGATGATGCTATTGTCTTTCTTCTTGTTATTCTTTGCTTCTGCTCTTGGTTTCCCCACAGCAGAAAGTAACCAAACAGAAGCAATAGCAGTTTGAATTTAGCTCCTTTAAAAGAAACAGAAAATAGGATAAGGAAACAGCAAGAGATAAGAAACCTGTAGGTCCACAAAAAGTTTCATGAAAGACCAGAGGGGAAAACAAAACAAAAAGTGAAAGGAAACATTAGGCCTTAAAGAAAAGAAACATTGAGGGAACCAACACAGAAAGACTCAGGTCCTAATGGACTCCATATACAAGATGGAGCTTCTTTTAGCAGAAGTATGGGCTTACCAGATTTTCCATGAGGTGTTAAATAACCACGTGTTATTTACCAGCTTAGCATTTCCTATTAAACTGCTTGGTTTATCAATGCAGCTGATAGTGTGAAAGAACAGAAAACTTATTAAAATCCCTGCACACTGTGGTAAAACAAGGGATATTGCACTGCTCCTGATCTAGTATATTTGGCAAGGGAGGACTGACAAAACACTCAATCTTTAAAAACTCTGGAAAAAAACATATTTGAGAGAGCAACCAAGAGCTTTTTCTTTCTCTTTCAATGCTCACTTAAGATTCAGCATAAAGCAACTGGAATCCTGGTGACTGCATGACCCCAGAGCATTCAGAAAAAACAACCATCAAAAGAATTTTAAGATGTTGGTTTAAGACTGCAGCATTATCAGTCAGAATGCAGATAATGGTTTTCTGATTGCACAAATCAATTTTCATCACTAGTAGCAATTACAACTGCTATAGCAGACTATGTACAATACTGCAAGTAACACATTCCAAGAATATAAACTGGAGGCATGCTGAGGAAACAGAACTGCTTAATTTAAAACTAAATACCACTGCTTGCTGCATAAGGATGTCATCAAAACACATCTGAAAGATTACCCCTGCTCATCAGCCAATTAACTCATTCTGAAGTTCACATCTGAGATACGGAACAAAGTAGAACTACATCTGAAGTCTATAATCTAAGAAAGTTTCAAACACATAAGGAAAGCTGCAAAGCAGCTCAGAGCACTACCAGAACAAACCAAGGTGCAAAATAAACAAGTTTGAACAATCTAATACAGCTTACTTGTGAAATGCAATCATCTGCACAATATTTATACAGACAGAACTGAGGAATGTGAATACACTTGGCTTTCCACAACAGAACAGGAAAAGATCTCTCAATCCAGAGAAACTACCCACTTCCTAAATAAAAGCTTTGTGTGAAAGCTGCTGTAAGCCTAAGGTCATTATGTCTGCCTTGGCTGGAGTTTCCCATTTCTTCAGGATTATGAGCAGAGGTGGAAAAGAGGGTGAAGATCACCAGAAGTTCAGTTGCAGGCAATTCTGCTGTACTTTGTTGATTATGGCATCAAAGGATTGTGGCAAGCCAAAGGCAAGAACATCTCTACACTAATAAACAGCAATTTGCTGCTCCACACATGTATGGGACACAGCAAATAAGCCTGGAATAACAGCTTTAAATTTTGTGCTTTAGAGGGAGAGAAATTTCAAATACTCATTACTAAACACTATTAATGAGTAACATAGAGCAGATAAAAAATGAAGTATCATTAAAATTAATTTCATATAGTGGTCTATTTACTAAGACGAAAATGCTCAAAGAAAGGTTTATAACATTTTTGAACAGCTTTTTTTTTTTTTTCTTCTTTTCATACTGGTGGATCTGCTGGTCCAGCACTTTTTATTGCCTCTTATTCCTTGGCCAGAGGCAGGGAGGGCCAAAGCAATCTTCCATGTTTTGCTCAGACAGAGACTACTGAGAAGAGTGTTAAATCAGTGAAGAAGCTGAACAAGAAACTTTGGAAGCCAGGAAAGAATGATGCCACCGTGCAAGGCTACCAGAGATCTTGAATAGCTTTCCCTGTGTTCCACCACACTGCCATATGCAGGCAGGAACCTGATGGTGGAATCCTGCTCCTAATATCCACAGAGACAGGCAAAGAGTAAAAATGAAGCAGAGTAGTATTTACCTCCTCTGCTCTAAAGAGGGATGGATCTGAAGCAGCAATTCAAGTAAACATTCGCTTCTTTGCTGAGCCCCATCCAAGAGCTTGGGTGGAATGGTGCCAAAGCATTCATCAATTCTACAACAACCAAGAGTTATTTGTAACTATATGATACAAATAAATTATTACAAACCCACAGAAGTCATGAGGAGGAGTGAAATGCATACTTATTCAGTTTGCAATTTTCATAGCCTAAACTTTCAATAAGAACACCTGAGAGTTTCTTTTCCCCCCAAAATGCAAAAATATTATTGATTCTGAAATAAATAAAATTGTGTAGTTTTCAACACATTGAAAGCTCTGAAGCTCAGCAGCTGTCTCCAAAACCCCTGTTCCAATGCTATCAAACTTACACAGACATTCTAAAAACCAAACGTTTTCCTAAAGAACAACAAATTAAACAGTATAATACTCCTGGAGTCTACTGCAGAAATTTCATCAGCATCGTCCTAGAAATTTTAAACAATCATTTACAATCGAGTAAGACAATAACCTTTGTGCTCCCTAACATGCCAGAAATTCTGTTACTGTGCTCTTAAAAATTTCTATTGCATCTTTCATCAAAAGCTCCCCTAGAACTGCAACCCACTAATACTAGAAAAAAATCCCAAAAGTTTGAGGAAAAAGGAAGCTTCCTTTCTTCACCATAAACGTGCAAGTGAACACAAAACAAGGAATAAGGTATAGGTGTATCAGACATGGTAATGAAGATGCACTTGTGCTGATCCACTGTGCATCTACCTTATCCCAGCAGACCTTCAGGGAATAAGGGAGTATTTGCACAGCCCCACTACCATGCTTCTGTGCCAGGTCTACGAAGAAGTCACCTCAGTGACTGGTAAAACATCAGCTTTTGGCATGTAGAGCAGCAAACTCTCATCACATACCACATATGATTAGAAATAACAGTTGTGAACATTATACTTGCAAAATTCAATTGCTATAGCCATGGTCAATTAGTTTAAATGGTCAATCTGACAAATATGTTTGAAATCCTCAGTGTGCTGTTGGCAGCAATGAAAAGGTTTACAGAAGCATGGGTAATTGGCAAATCAATCCATCAAAATCCTTACTTGTAACTTGTTCAGGGTCACATCACTGAAATACTGGCTTAATCACATAAATTCTTAATTGCAAAAAAGACAGGACTTATTACAGCTTTACTTAAAGCAATTCAATTGTTATATTAACTGAAATCGATGTTATTTTCAAAAAGCAAAATACAGGTAATATTTCCATACAGGCACATTAATACCCATTTTCAAATATTAACTTAAAATACTGTAGAATACCTTGATTTTAAAAAATGTTTCAGCATACAAGTAGTTCAGAATCAGGAATTCACTTTCCATTTCATGACTTGACTTCAAAATGAAATTACTAAATTAATATGTTAAGATGTTGATATCCCAAATTACTCTGTTTATGCACAGAGCTTCTCAAGGAAATTCAAAACACTCAAACCTTGCATTGAATACATAAAGCTACTTGCAGCTTTTGGATGTGCATACAGAATGCGAGAGTTAACAGACCAGAACTGCTTCTAAACTAAGGTTAATGAGATTGTTTTAAGAAAGAAGTTTGGCTTATTAAAAGGGATCAAATTGACATGGTAATTTCAGTTGTAAGCTCCCCACATTACACATACTAGAAGTTTTTGTAGATGAACATGACCTCATTTTTTGCTGTTCTTTGTGGTTTTCAGAAGCAAAAATAATTATTGATGAAGAATAATTTTAAGTCCTTTGCAGTGATTGTCAAACAGTAGTGACAAGACATAGCCTGTCCTGAGGCTACACCAGCACAACACAACTCTCTCCTCCTTAAGAACCACAAACTCCACAATCTCAACATCTTCCAGACCATCAGAATGATCTGAAATCACAGGAAATCTCCAAAATCACAGGAAGCTAAAGCAACATCTCCTCAATACCATCCATGAGAGGGTCATGAGAAGTGACCAGAACAATGCATCTTCACCATTAACTACCAGTTATCTCATGATACTTTCACAAGAATACTCAGTGATCAAGGGGATTTGAGAACCTGGATTCACAGGAGACACAGACCTAATTCCTCCTTCACTCCTGTAAATCTCTTTTCCACACTGAAATTACTGTTCACATTCATACTGAATCCAGTCTTCAGCCTAAGCACAAGTCATGGGCTAGACCTCAAGAAAAGGGAAATTCAAGGCAGAAGCAGAGGTAATATAAACCCAGTGCCTACAGGAATTATCCACAATGGATGAAGAATTTTTACAATATTCTGAAGTGTACATTTCTATGAGTAGATTATCAGCCACACCTACTCTAGGGATTTGACTTCCCCCCTTCCTGTTTAAATTTTCCCACATAGTGCAAAGATTTCTTGAGCTACATTTGGCAAGTGTATCTCAAATTCCACAGAGCATGGGGGGAGGGATGCTTGGGATTAAAACAAAATGGTGGGTTTAAGCATTTTTCTGGTTAAAATCTCAACAGAGTATGGTACAAGGCACAGAAAAGAGAATGCTATATTGAGCATTATAGCTTGCAGTGATGTGATACAGGCAGGTATCAATGCCTGAATCTGCCATATCTTTGACTGTATGCCCCCTGCTCACCCACATGTATTTTGTAGACATGCTCACAGCAGAAAGATTCATTGTGACTCTGAAAAACCTTAAATTACATATATAGTATGTATTTTGTAAATCTCATACGCAAGCATCAATTCCTGTGGGAATAGCAAAATATATTAGGGAGAGAACAGGAGTGAAAGGGAGGAGAGAAGTTAAAGCATATTTATTATCCTGCTGTTGCTGTTGATCTTTTAATGTTCTGTAATTATTCAGCAAGCATTCATTCCCGAGAAAAAGCATCCCTGACAACCGAGCTCTTGGATTTCTTCCAAAAGTCAGTTTTCCAGCTGGGTAAGAATCCTCATCCTCAATTTTGTCCAGTGAAAGTAGGAAAAAAAGGTCTCAGTAAGGAATATGTGTTCAAGCTGGATTTCTCTAAGTTTTCAGCAGGCTACATTTTTCTTATGGACCTTGGATAAACAGCTTTTGCTCTGCTAGTCAGAGCTTTTTCAGGTTTTTGTTTTGCTTTAGACATCAACAAGGCGTAACTGCTACAGGACTGCCAAAACCTGAATCAATGCACCAACCTGTCATGACTGAGCAAGTTTTACCTCCTGCCACTGCTTACAGATGACATCCAAATTATTTCTAGCAGTTAGCAATCAATGCCTTCTTTTAGGGACCAGGTATCACTTCTTGCATGATGCTGGGAGCTGATAGTTGAGGATCACCTAGCACATCAGTGCTGAGCAGGGAACAGCACCTTCTCCTGACTCCTGCTCTGCTCTCCCTCCCTGAAGCACAGACTTGTTTAGCTGCACCCAGAAAAATCCTTTCCTACAAAAACAATTCTTTAAAAGAAATCAAAATCTTCCTCACTTCATAATTCTCAACACATCAGTACTGGTCTAAGGCATCAGGGTAGCAAAAGACTAAAATCGCTAAAGGAGAAATACAGCCCTGTTTAGCTTCATTGCAGCTAACAGTTGCCAGCAGGGCAAGGACCTTCAAATACTGGTTGAAACCTGAAAGTACTTTAAACAGATTAAGAAATCAGTATGTGTAGATTCTAGAAGAAGAAGTGGAAAGCCACAAACACAGGGATGTCCTGCTTGGGGCCAGTGGCTGCCTTCACTGAGTAACACCCAGCTCCTGTCCCAGGGCACCTGTCACTGCCTGCTGCTCAGTGCTTTACTTCTTGCTCAAAAGACTACTTCTTGCCTAATTTTCTCCAGACTATCTTCAAGTAAACAGTATTGAAATTTGTTTGAGGGTTTGAGGACTATAATCAGTACTGAGTGAGGACAAAGTATGTGCTTCTTTTCATCTTAAAACACTGCATTTGTACGTATCACATGAAGTTCTCATAAAATGGGAGACAATTAAACATCTTAAGACAAAAAAAAAAAATTCCAAACCCTAAATTTCCAGTTTTTCTTCAATAAGAATATATCAGAAGACTGCATTTATCCGTTTTCACAACCTTTTGCATGATAATTTAATTAATGGTCATAAATACCTAGAAATACTTTCTCCAAACCATCATTTAAGAGTCTTCACTTCTTACTTAGTTTATTTATTGCATGGAAATTTATCCAAGGTGGAGTGAATAACACTGCAGCTAGCTACTCATCTAATCTCCTGCTCAGGCACACTCAGAAGAGTGTGCCAGAATTTGGTTAGTCAATTCCAGTTGCAGCAAGCCTGGCCTGTCCCAGCATGACAAAGGCTGAGCAAAATCTGCCCTGCAATTGCTCCTGCAGAACCAGAGGAAAAGGGAGAACATCCTTCTCTCCTGTGATTTTTCTTTTTTTTTTTCTCCTAAATTCACAAAGAATCATTATTTAATACTAAGAATGGGAAAGTAAATTTCTGTTTTGGTCATGTCAGACCCCGTGGGCTGTGTACCAGTGAAAGACAGCAAAATAATACTTTGTAACCTAAGGATTTTGTAACCCCAGGGAGAAAGTTAATAAAACAAACAAGGGGATAAAGCAGTTAGATGTGGAAAACAAATTATGACCACAGCTGCTCTGAAATGACTGGCTACTCATAATTGTTGATGTAGTCCTTTTCTCCAGCTGCTAAACTGCATTAACATGGCTAAAAATACCTTTTCTACTTTTTTGGCTTTCTTATTGCTTTCCCTTTCAAGAAAACATTACTAATTACCAAAGGACTAGTGTATGACAGAGTAAGTGGGTCACAAGCCATACTATGAAAGCACTAGTGAAAATGTTAACATTTTTTGAACTCCTGATTTAGAGAGTATATATTTTCTAAACTGGTTTATGTTCCAATAGTATCTGTGTTTTGCTATTTCCTTCTTCTTCATTCCCCTGGGTATCTTGTAGGCGCTGCTTGAGTCATATCCCACACAGACTACAGAGATCTTCAACTACTATGACTTCACGTTTAAGATCCTGTGAAGCAGGCAATGTTCTTAATTAATTCCTCAGACACCCAGCAGACAGAAACTGGCACCTTTATCTACTGTCTACTGCTCCCTACCACTTCCAGGCGTGAACAGCCCAGGTCCAAGCTGGCAGCCTTTCCCAGTGGAAGCATTTTCCCTGAAATGAGCCACATTGAAAATGACAGGACTTGGCTGCACAGACTTCTGGCAAGAACAGCCTCTAAACAACAGAAAAAGCCCAAGAGTTTTCATCAAGGAGACATGTCAGCTCCTGAGGCTTGCACCTTATTGCAGAGAGGGAACGAAGTGCTTCTGGAATAAAATGAAGTCAAAGCAATAGCAGGTTTGCACAGTTGGTACCCTCAAGGAGAGCACGTGCCAACATCACACCAAAACAGCACTAGTAAATCAGATTTACAAATGCAAGTGCTGCACAGAGGAGAGGCAGGAGTGCATAAAATTGTGGGCTTGGGGCTAAGGCTCCACATTTAACCCACACCATGCCACAGACAAACCCCACACCTCCCCCCAAATCATTCCTCAACAGGGATCAACTTCATTCACTTTCCAATAGCATTGACAGATTCATTCTCTTGGCCAAGAACAGGATAGGAGATGTACATCCGCAAGCAGATAATTTTGAAAGAAATGGATTTCTTTCCACAGCAGCTGAATAACATTTTATTCCTTAAAAAGAGGCAAAATTAACAAGCAGTATTCATGAATGTGATACAGCCTGATTTGATCACTGTTTTCTCCCTTTATTAAGATGTTTGTTAATTATTCATTCCATAATTTTCCTAAAATACTTGCTAAATGCATTAAAAAGTATGCATCTTTATACTTTCAATTACAGGCAGAAAATTTCTATTGCTTGATTGGGGAGTCATGATGCCAACAGCTCTCATAGCTTGCCATCTTTGAAGGCAGAATCATACTTAAAACTTAGCATAACTAGGCTTTTCATGTGAAACTGTAATTACTTTCCACTTCAGAGTTACACAATGGAGCATCTTCCTACACTTAAGCCTCCCAGAGCACAGCCAGCTTGCAAAAATCAGACAAAGAACATTATGGATTTTCTCAAGGGAGTAAGATATTTGCCGACTGTCAAGAAGAAACTGTAACTATTCATGTGTAGCAAGAGTAGATGCAGTGTCACACATCACCGTGTCCATACTCCAGAAAATCACTGCAACTGAATGAAACCTCAGTTTATTGCAAACCAAGCAACACGAAAAGCTACAACAACCTCTAGGAAATTAGGTACATACACATGAAGAAAAGGATGACACAAGTTTTGTTTGGGGTAATGAGGGAAAAGAATGAACTTCAATGTAAACACTTGCTATTTAAAAAAAAGTCCAGCAGAAAAAGGTTGGAGTGAGATTTGGCACACAAAAAAATAACCTCACTGCCTACAAATTATAAACATGACCCAAGTCAGAGAAAAAAATGGCATGAGTACTTCAGCTGAAATTGCAACTCACCTGATATACATAACGAAGAGGATGAAATTCCAAAAGGCTTCCACACATTTTATATATTAATATACACACAAACATATATATTCATGCTTTATCAGAATCCTTCTACACCAAGTTATTACAACCACATCAGAGCAAGGGAGTAAGAAAAGACAAGCAAACAGAAAATGCCTTTAAAGAGCATCACAACACTGTTTATTAAAGAAAGGAATCAAACCATTTAAAAACCGTTTCACACCTCAACTAGTAGCTTGATCAAAACAACAAAACCCCTTACCTGTGCGTTCTTATTCCTGGCTTCTCTCCTTGCTGCTTTTTCTTTTAGCCTCTTCTCCTGAAATAAACAAGATGTACAGTTTTAAAGCAAACTCCTGCATTGTTTTTATTTTTTGGTTTTTAATATTTTAAGATTAATGTTGAGCCATCTAGATTGTTTTAATGCAAACGTTAAACTTGTGGTATTCACTCTACATGTTATTGAAAACAATAAATGAAAGATCTGAATGACATACTATTCATTCTTCTTGCTCTTAAAGGAAATCATAAAACTACAAGAACGATTGAAGCTCGTATTTTATCACGACTTATTACTCTTAAAGGAATAATGCAGCTGAGTAATTTAACAGAGTTAGTATTTGTCTGTAAAATATGGTAGTTAAAATGATACTAAGAGATACAATTTTTCTTATTTCTCAGTGACTTAAAATGAAATAAAATCCACTTAAAAAATGAAAATGAAAATTTTCCTAACTTCAGAATTGCTAAAGTAACTCGGGAGTGAAAGCTAAAACATCTTCTCCCTTTCATATCTCCATTACCAACAAACACTTTACAAAAGCATTTGCTTAGTAATCACATCGATTCAGAAACCATAACAAAGTTCTCTTAACCAAAAAGATTCTCCTACAGGAAAATGACCTAAATGCAGTGATAAAACTCATCCAAAGCTGCCTACTAGATCTGTCAGCATACAGAAGTGCCCAAGATATTTAAATCAAATGACATTTATTGCTGCTTGTTTTGTTTATTCGTACACCAACTGAAATATTATCTCTAATTTATACTGTCAGGTCCTTGTAATTTAACATCCTTTAAATTCTTTATTTCATGAGGAAAGGACAGAAATTCAAGTGAGAGCACATCCTCTAGAAAAGCATATGGCTCTCTCTTCTTATCTTAGTGATCCTAATGACATTGGTATTGAAACTCTTTCATGCTAGTATAAAAATGTTTCTGAAATACAACTCAGTTTCTCTGAGCAATATAGGTCACCCTGGCATCAGCAAATTTAGACTCAAGTCCACATAAAAGGAGACATTAACATCAGTCCAGGGTCAGCACTTCAGCACAGAGAAGGCTGAAGAGCAGTTACGTATCAGCTCACTCCTGGGAGTAATGAGAAAGCTACAGCTTCAGCATTCCCGGTGCCATTTCACCACAATGATGCTGCCACAACATATTGGCAGGGATCACACAAAGCTGCTCAGAAAAGCAGTGTTTGACTGCAGACATGGGAAAAGGAGAACACAGTCACCAAGATTTTCAAAGCTGGTGTCTAAATTCAGGGCCTTTTGAGACATTTGCCAGGTATGTGCCATTTTCTATTCTCCCAATTGCCCAAACTACAGAAGTGTTAGCTTATTTTCAAAATCCCCTTCTGTGTAAGCCAACCTCTTCTCTTCAAATCAAAATGAAACAATTTCCCAACATCCTGCACAAAGCTGTCTGACTCAAACAACTCAATACACTCAAGAGTTAAATGCCAGGGGCCTACAATGCATGCTGTGAAACAAAAAAAAAAAAACCAAAAAACACACTACTGTAGACAGATACAACACAGCTGTCCTATTATTTCAGGTAAGTTAGAGTTTAAAAAAGAAAAAAAAAAGAGAAAAAAATTACATTTAAGGCCACAAGTCATCATATGGGGCAACAAAAGCCACCAAGACCAAGTATTGTCTGCTCTACATGCAGTTCCTCCAACAAAGTAGACCTGTGCCTCATGGTCATAACATGATCATCTGTATTACGATTCTTTCTTTCCCAAGTCAAATTTATGTAAGTTTCTGATCACTTTTACTTACGCTTTTCTAATTATTTACTTAAGTTTTCCATTTCCTCCACTTTAAATGGTTTAGCTGCACCTTCTCCACTCCTTGAGGTAACCATTGGGGTTCTCTCATTTTTCTACTAAAACTGTGGTAATATTCAAATTTTACCCCTCAAAAACTGAGAGAACACAGCAAGAAAGTAATACACCATATGTTAGAAAGCAGCTTTTGACTTGGACAGTCTAGAAAATTTCGGATAGAAAAATTCTGATAGAAAAATTCTATGGTATATGAAATATCAGTGTTTTAACTACAGCTACAGGCATGAGCAAATATAGCAGCAAAGTTCCTGCTCAAGGGATTTGTAACAGAGCACTGAGAAGACAGCTATGAAAGCAGAAGATTGACATAAGGACACAGAAGAGGAGTACACAGAGGAGTACACAGCATTATATACTGTAGTCTCTAAAGAACAGTGAAGACACAAAAAGATTCTAAAGTTAATAGGTCCAGAGACTGAAATAAGGAGCACAAGAGAAAAACAAGACAGAGAAGCAATCACCACGAGATGCTGTCAAGACCTGCTTTTTTTTTTTTTCCCCAAGCAGAGAGGAGTGAGGGTTTGGATCCTTGCCAATGAAAAACAAAAGCAGATTTTGCAGAGGGTGCATGCATGTGGCACTGAGCTGGAGTCAGGAGAGCATTTCAGAAGCCAATGTTCTAATCAGGCCTGCTTCTGCTGCTTGACACTAACACATTCTGAACAACACTGGGCACTCACAGGGTCACAGGATCATTCCAACTGGAAAGAACATCAGGGGGTCTCCTGCTCACAGAAGAGTCAGCTCTGAGGTGAGGTCATGCTGCACAGGGCCTCATCCAGCCATGCCAAAATCCCAAGGCTGGAGACTGCACATCATCTCTGGTCAGCCTGTGCCACAGCCTGACTGTTCTCACACAGAAAAAATTCCCCATAAATCCATGCTGAATCTCTTGTTTTAACTTATGGGCATTGCCAGAGGTTTTGGTCTATTTAATTTGTGACATATTAATTTACTAACTGGAACACTTCCGTGAAAAGTCATGTAGAAATTCCAGTGTATTCCACAGATGTACTTACAAATCAGGTTCTGCTCTGATAAAAATCTATAAATACAACTCACTATACATCTAATTTCCACAAACCCACACTGGCTAGCATTATATTCCTTTCATTTAGTTTTTCATTAATAGTATTATATAGCTCAGAGACCTTCTTGGTCAACTTTTAAAATTTACTGCAAATTATCTTTTTTTCTTCAAACTTACAAAGCTACTTAAAAAGGATGGTTATAACCTCAGTAATCAAAGGGATGAAAATTTTTAGTCATCACCATGTAATATGGCTAAAGCACTTGGCTTTAAAGAAGAGTTGCAAACCTTCTACCTTTTCTGCACTAGAACTGACAACAGAAACAGCTCTGCCTAAAAGGAGCCCAAACCACAGATAAAGCCGTGTCTAATGTATGGAAGAACTACTTGCTGTTCTTAACTGTGAAGCTAAGAAGTCTGACACTGGCTTCTTTTCACATTTAATTTCTCTCTCCTTCTACTGTTGGGTTTTAAAACAAAATCTCATTTAATTCTTAAAACTCCAACACAAATAAATATTCTAACATTTACATTCCATGTTCTCAACTTGAGACAAAAAATAATGAGTAGTAGCATGGCAGCTCTCTCTAGCTGGTGAGGTCAGGAATATGTGAAAGACACATAAACAGAGAGCTTAAACCCCAAGTTTTTAGTTATAAAAAAATTAAGTCCAGCAATTTTGAGAGTTCTTCCCTCTCAAAGGAAATCTCCTCTTCCTTGGACTCTCTTCTTTCTACATTTAAGAGTTCATTTTACATTGTACAGAGGATATACTGCAGTATTTAAAAAAATACAGCATTTATTTCTGTTACTTCTATTATGAACACTTTTGTTTCATACAGTAATTTTTCTTTTAGCTTTTTTGATGTGTAAAAAACTTGTACAATAAAAGACTCCTTTCTTGCTTTTAAAGAACTTATGCATAGGTCAGATTTACATTCAATAAAATCTTTTAGCTGGTGACAAGCTGCTTTTTTTTCACCCTAAAACTTCACTGACTTCTTATATTTCTTTACCTGAAGGAAAATAAAAGTTTCACTCAACACAACTAATGCATATTACAGCATATTTAGTTCTGAGAGCATTAAAAAAGCCTGTGGCAAATCTATTTCCTGGAAAAATTTCATGCTCATCTGAGTCCTCTGAAGTCTTTTTATTTAAATACTCATGAACTCCCTCAGGTTCTGATCCATCATTTTAACACTAGAATTTAGTAACTATTCCTTTACATACTGATGCCATAATGTGGAGCTACCAATCCATTCTATTTAACAGTTGAGGTAATGGTCTTCCACACAACAGGTATTTACAGGTGACCAAGCTCTGGAACAAATCACTCCATCGCCTGGAAAAATCTGGCTGTCATTTGCAATTACATGTTGGTCAATACTGGAACCTTGTATTGGTATCTGACTATCTCTTGTTATTTTAGAGGGACACAGCTAAATTCAGTCAGTTGTGCTGCAGAAAACACAGAGTTGTTCAAAAGTTCAGGGCAGTTCTCATACAGTGGCATTGCCATAGTCAAGAGCTGGTTTCCACTGAAATTTTGAAGCACAAATGTGCTCTGAAAACTGACTTAATAAACATGTTTCCCACATTTTTCTTCTCCAAGATTTCACATCAAGCTTGGATTGTTTACATGCTCATGGCTCACTGCTACATTTATATTGCTATGTAGCTTAATATTTCTCCTTACAGACACTAGAAAACCATCTACATGCAAGCATTTCTCCAATCACCAAAACAAACAAACATTCCTAACTCAAACATAAAACTGAACGAACTTATTAGTATTTCTTTGAATAGTATTAAAAAAAAATCTGGAAATTAAGTACAAAATTGGTTACTATTAAATAAACAAATCAATACCTTCAGGGAAAAAAACAAAGCATTTTTATTGTTTTGTGTTTGTTTTGAGGTTTGTTTTTTTTTTAATCTCAGCATTTGGTTTTAGAAACTTATTAAATAATCTCTCCAAGCAACCAGCTACATAAACATAATGATGTAAGACTCATCTGTAGAGCTGATGTTTATTTAAAGGCAGGGAAACTGAAACACCTAGTAATCACCAATTTAAGGCAACACAAAGTAGGCATTCAAAGCATGTGAAAAACTGCACAGGGACAATCTTAAACATTAAACAAGCACTGGAAAAAGTCTTAGAGGCAGTGGAAAAAAAGGCATTCTCATTAAAAAAAGAAAACAGAAGCTAGCAGAAACTGATCCTTAAAAGGACACTCCTGGAACAAAACCAACACAAGAAACCAGTGGACAAAGATCAAAATTATTTCTTTCCCACTTAGACCTGAACACAGTGAGTATGTTTTAAGGATAGGAAAGTTTTTTTAAAGCTTTTAAGTGAGTTGGTTTAAACATGTACATGGATGAGAGGCTGGCCGTGAGCTGTCAGTGTGCACTCATATCCCAGAAAGCCAAGGGTGTCCTGAGCTGCATCCAAAGCAGCGTGGGCAGCAGGGCCAGGAAGGGGGTTCTGCCCCTCTGCTCTGCTCAGACCCCACCTGCAGGGCTGCATCAGCTCTGGGGTCCCAGCACAGGGAGGGCATGGAGCTGTTGGAGCGAGTACAGAGGAGGGACACCAGGATGATCAGAGGGATGGAGAACCTCTCCTACAAGGAAAGGCTGGGAGAATTGAGATTGTTCAGCCTGGAGAAGAGAAGGCTCTGGGAAGACCTAACTGTGGCCTTCCAGTAAGTCAGCTGGAAAGGAACTTTTTACAATGGCATATATTGGGCAGGACAAGGGGTAAAGGCTTTAAATTGAAAGAGATTTAGATTAGTTTAGATTAAAGATTACAAAGAAATTCTTTACTGTGAGAGTGGTGGGACTAAAGCTACACATACACAAACACATACAGTGCGAGATAAAGGTAACGCTAATTCAAAATACAGTTTTGACAGAACTATATGATGAATGAAGCTAGTTAACAATGTTTAAAAGCAACGTTTAAAGCTATGAACTAAAATCTTAGCAAGAAATCAATGGAAGTTACACTGCAAACCATGCTAATATATTTCAGTAAAAATAGAGGAAAATGGGCAATGATGCCCTTCATCTCATTTTGTGGCTTCTTTAGGCTTTGAATGGATGATGCCAGTGGAAAATTCATTATTTATAGAGGTCATAGGCTCCTGAGCTGTCTTAATGCAGCCATCCATAAGGAACCACCCAGCTCAAACACCAGGTCTGAGAGAAGGCAGAAAAGCCCCACACGTATCTGTTCCTGCTCAGGCAGGCACCAAGCAGCATCCGGATCCTCAGCAAGCAAAGGGTGCAGCTGCTGCCAGAAGGTGCAAGGCTGCCTCACAGAGCCTGACAGATAGAGGTCAGCATTTTGGGCATTTGTTCCAGCACATACTCCAGCAGGACAAGCAGCCCGGCATGGAAACTCCCTTGCAGCACTAAGGCTGGTAAAGGCCCACTTTAAGGTTATGCCTGAACTACTTCAGCCTCCACCAACAGCTGTGTCCTCCTGGCACTCATCTGATCAGTGTGTACACAAACTAGGTGGTTGGAGTCTGGTGCTAGTAACACCAAGGTTGTGGGATCAATTGTCGTATGGGCCATTCACTTCAGAGCTGGAATCAATAGTCCTTGTGGGTCCCTTTCAACTCAGAATATTCTGTCACCTGTGATCTCATTTTCTTATTTTTCACTTCAGTAAGATGAGGTCAAAAACTCTGATTTTGCTGCAAGACTCTTAGAAAACATCCAAGGACACTTCAAACTCTAAGTGTAGCCCATTGAGCTGCTGAAGTGAAAGATAAACAAGCAAGCCCTTGCCTTCACTGGCACCACAAGGAGACCAGATGGATGCTGCTGCTAAGGCTGAAACAGGATGCTTGACAACCCACTTCTCAGTGTCCATCCCCCTTATCTTAATAGCTGTACATCCGGAGCATAATAGCAGCACTGCCTGCACACAAAAGCTATGGAAGGGCTCAGATAGGCTTTCTAACAAAGTAATACTCCCTGATTTATTTTACACATCTCTCCATCTATACTTTTCTTTGCTGTTCAGCTGAGTGCTCCTCTCAGCAGTATCCTTCCTTTTATATTTTGCTCCTATGCTGGCGTACTCTTTATGTGAGACAATTTTATCACTCTCACCCAGCACCACGTTAAGCCAACTGTACACATGGTAATCTGACAAATTCCACCTCAAAGTGCAGGACTATTCAGGTGCTTTATTTAATAAAGAGCATAATCCTGCATTGCAATCTTTTACCCCTTCAGGTTACTACCTCGGAAATATGATGCCACCTGCTTTTAGAATTAATCCAATGACTGATTTCAAACTAAAAATACTGTTTTTCATGGGAGCATTTATCTTCAACCATATTGAATGGTTTGTGTTATATAACACCTATTTTATAAAATAAAAATAATCCCTGGGGAGTCTCTCCCATTTCTTGAGCATGATATACGGCATTCAATGATTTATTACAATACACTACAGCTTTTTGAATTATTTTATAAAACTATAAACCGAACATGTTTAAGTCATAACTACTCTGTCATCAACAGAAATCACTTGCAAAAGCAGGGAGGCAGAGCTTAGAGTTCCATTTGAAATGGGGCTGCCAAAGGAAGAAGTAAGTCCTAGGGTACTCTCCCCTGAGCGCTTTCCCATCTGAGCCATGGCTCAGCCAAGGCATGAGGTGAGGATCATGGCAGGGGCCAGAGGGAGATAAAGGCTACAACATTACACCAGGAAGCAAACCCCAAGGAATACAGAGCAGCATAAGAGACATTGGTGGTAGGGATACACTGAATGTAAAAGTGTAGTTTGCAATGATATCCTGTTATGACTGAGACAAAGACAAGAAGGAGAGAAAGTAATAAAGTGAATATGAAATATACTAACCCTAATGAGCAGTATGGCAGACAGTAGCAAAAGATGGGAACTCATAAGTCACTGACAGATGAACACTAAAGGAACCACACAAGCACAACCTTGGGAAGGTTCACACAGAACTTTGTAACTGGTAAGAAAAAGAGAAAACAGGTTATCTATGTTTATCAGCTTCATGGGAAAGAACAAACTTAAAATGGAGTACTTGAAAGGCACTATGAGACTGAGCAGAAAGACCAGCACATGGAAAAACTCAAGGTCAGTGACTACACGAGGGCCCTATGATGTAAGTATGAAATTAGACATATTTAGGATCCACTCTACTATTTAATGTATTGGTGAGTGTGCTTATCAATCAAATGAGTGAGATCTTCTTAGTCCTGCTGGTAAACATCAACCCTTAACAGCCAACAAGAAGAAATAAGCTTGTGCTGCCTATGCTGTGAATGTTGATGTGAGTGCAGCCTCTCTTGTCTCTGTGGATATCCACAAAGTGTGTCTTGTGTGTGCCCCTCTGTGCAACACACATGCAGGGGGCTCATTCTGCAGCCTGGAACACCAGCGGGCTTCATCAAAAACACGTGCAGATGAAACCGCCTGTGTTCAAACCCAAGGGATTTGGGTCTTTTACCAGTCTGCAATCTCCCATTTTCATAAAATGAATTTTTATCAGAATTCAATAGTCTCTTAGTGAAAATGAAAGCTATTTATTTTATTATAGTCCTTACATAAAGTCTGGTACAAAGAATTTTCTCTTTAGCCTTGGAAACAATTAATAGAGTAACAATATTTGGGAGAGCAAACACATAAAGGGTGAAACATTGCAGTGTTTCCTCCTCATTAAAATTATGCACTATGCCACTAACAAATGCATTTAGGGCACAAGAGACAAAGCAGAGAGAGGTATTCTGTTTCAGTACAGTTTCTAAAGTAATTCTCTATTTTCTCCTGAATTAAGAACAGCATAAGCAAAACTTCGAGACTATATAGCCCTAAACTTCAAGCAGTACAACTCGAGATCATTTCAGTGGCACAAGGGCCACAAAATATCTCCAGATTCCTTCAAGCAGCATCAGTATCCCCGGAAGATTGTGCAAGGAGTCTCAAAAACACAAAGTATACATTACATTTAAAATAAAGACTTGTGGTAGAGTGCAGTACCTCCTGAAAGATGCCCCATCACCCACAGTCTAACTGAGTCATCGCTCCATAAATATATTTATTTAAGGTCTTCCAGGAAGGTACAGAACTACTGCATCTTGCAGTATCAGACCCCTGAAGACAGTCTCAGCATGACTGCTACAAATACTGCCCAAATAAAATTATATTTTAAAAAATATTCTAGCCCTCTTCTCACATTGATCATTCAAAATTCACAGCATATCTTACTCATGGGAAAGAGAGGTAAGAAATAAGGCCCCTATTCATTTTTCCTTCACCACCAATGGGCATTTTTCTGAGCTTGAGTTAGTACATGGAAAGAGAGGTTTTTAAGAAGTGAGATGAATCTCTCTCTGTCACTGGTTTCCTCCTAACAACACTGCTTTTTCAGTTGAAAACTTGAAAAATGGAGTGCCAAAACATGTTCTGAATAGTTTATTCACTTTTCCCTTTATTGCTGTTTATAACATTCTACACATTTCAAATGGCTTTCATTAAATAGCCATTAATGCAGAATTCTTTTCACATCATCTTGATCAGTGTTACTGCCCTTCCCTTGTGCTCAACCACTAAAATTTACTTTGCTTCCAAAACTTCAGTAATCATTAATTACACTACAATTATACCTCAGAGTTTTATTTACTTCTATCCATCTGATTTTCAGTTCTTCCATATTTGCAGAGGAAGGAGAGGATAATAAAATGTGAGACTCATGAAGGAAACCTAATTATAGTGCAGATGCTCCGAAAGTTGCCACAAGCCTTAAGGCGCTGCAACACACAGCTCTTCTAATTCGAGCATCTCATGAATGCATCAAAACATTTTTCTGATCATACAGGAAACTGTGCTCATTTAAATTACATTCACAAATGGATTTAAAAGCAATGGCCTGTGGATACTTTTGAATAGTTTTGTTCTTCACCAGAAACAGCTTTGCAAGGAAAGTTCATAAAAAGCTTACATGTCATGTTCCCCTACAAAATAAAAAGCTATTTTGGAGATGTTTTGATTTTAAGAAATTCATTTTTTTTTCCCCAGAGACCTCTAATCTTCAAGAGTATGCTGTAGAAATCATAAGAAAGGGATTCTCAATTGAAGATAACCTATAAAAGTACAGGCTTCATGAAAACACTGCTTTTTCTACATTCACGCATTATCTACATCAAAACCTGAACTCACCTGCAGATAAAAAACATGGATTGAATCACATCTGCATTTATAGCCTTCTGTAAATTGTTTTGTTATTGTAAGTCACCATTTCAAAGCCAATCTGGGGACTTCAGGTATTAACACACTTTCAGCTTGAGGGGACTTTATGATTACATGTACATAATCAAGTATCAGACTGCTACATTTGATTTATACAGAATTAAAATGCATTTGTCTCTAGTGGTCTGCTAATCTTAATTACTTTAATAGATTTAGCATTAAATCAAGTTTCAAAACTTTATTTAAAGGAAAAAAACCAAAACTACTGCTACACAAACCAAGAAACTACACCAGATATCAGCTGCAGTAGGGAAGAAAAGGAATTAAGAAGAGGAAATCTGAATCAAGACGTATTTGAAACTTGATATAAGTGAAGGAACAGAAGAAAGTTAAGTTGATGAAAATGTTCAGCAAAAGCAGAAAGGAAAGATTCAGCCATAGCTTTTTCAAAAAGCTAGGAAAAAGAGAGTTGTAGGAGAATCAGTAGATGAGGTGGAAAACCAAGAAACAGAGAGTTGTCACATCTAATATTGGAACATGTCAAATGGACAAAGATCTTCAGCAATCTGCTTGCAGGAAGGAAATTCAAACAAAGATGGGAATTAAATAATTAGCATTACTGCAGAAAGGACAGGTCAGATAATAGAGTTCATGTTATGACATGATGTATTTTGGCTCACAGTGAAGCAGAGAGGATTTAAAAAGAAGCAATGACAGTCACAAGCGATGGATTTAGGACTTTGTATAAAGGGTTCTGCTGAATGCCAGCAAAGGGATATATAAGATGGGATTAAAGTATGTGACTTTAAAAAGCTCCTCTTTCAATGACACAAGAAAGGGCACTAAGACATCCACACTTACACAAAACCCAAAGTCATGAAAACAAAGTCTCCTAGTCTTTTTACTGCTCACACATCCTTTACTGGTAACACACTTGAATATTCATCTTTCAGGTTGCATCCTCTCCCTCCAAATGAGGGTAAGAAATAACCCAGACCACTTGCCTGTCAGGCTTATATAAACTAACAAACTTTTAATAGCAAACTCAGACAATCATCAGGCACCTGATCAGGTTTCTGCAGCATAGTCATGATACACAAACTTGCATAGTTCTTCTTTTTCCATATCACTGAGATGTAAGCCAAAAATTCAAACTCAACTAGTATCTGCTGCTGAGCAATTACCTTTTGGGAAGGGAAACCTTATGAGGAGGGAGAATTTTTAAATACCATTGGGAAGTCACTGTGAAAATGGCCATGCAACGTGCCTTCACTGTGAGGCAGTTCAAATTTTCCCCTGGCATTCTTTTGTTAATGAAGGATAGATGACTTGTCCCATCCTCACAATAAATTCCAAAAACATTAGTGAATAAACAATGGCTGAAATGGGTAAAATAATGTTTATCTATGCTACTTACCTATGATTTCTGAATTATGCCATAGAACTTCCTCCTACAGTATGAATTTTAAAAATTATACATATTCTGGTAGTGAGAAAATTGGGTAAGTATCTTCTCCACCTACTAACTATGTAGCTTCTTCATGAATCACTGGAAGAAGGCATCTTCTGATCACCAGCTTAAGATGACCCAAAAGGAAGGAGGTATGCCTGTCTCTCCTTGGACAAGACAAAAGAGCAGGGCTCAGCATATTTTCACTATAATTACTACTGCAGCTGTTTCCTAAGCAGTAACAGTTGACTGTCAAGAATCCCAAACATAAATGATGACTTAGTAACAAGGAAGAGCAAGAGAATCAATCTGTATGTCAGCCTTACCTTATATAGCTTGTATTAATTAATACATGAAATGAATGAATGCCTTTTGTAGTGAGGAGAGAGATTCGTCTTTAACCAGAAAGGTTAGTCAGACAATGGGAAGGCAAATGAGGTTCTACCAGAGTAAAACCTATCACCTTCCTGCCCCTTCTTTCTTTGCAAGTTTCATCTCATTTAAATTCGGATGTTAACATTCTAACCTGTTATAAGACTATAAGCTGTTATAAGACTATTTCAAAAACTAAATGACAATCAGGTAACTGAATACTTCATTATGTACAGAGAATTTACATAGGAAGTATTTTTCACCTCAAACTGTAAAGTTTCAAATAAAAAATCTGAACAATTTCATATGTGTGTCAGTCATGCAATGTATTTTTTTAAATCTATTTTCTTCTTTTTTATATACTATAATTTATTTCTTTTATTTCATTTCATAAAGGATAATAGGTGGAGTGTGAAAAACACTCATGTACTAATCTCCAAGAAGCTTCACATATGACACTTCCCACAACTACAAAAAAATCCCATGACATTGATGTGGCCAGTCTGTTAATTTTGTCTGACTCAGTTTTGAAAAGAAGCCTTCTCTTTTCATAGTATCTCCATAGCTGAAATATTTTTCTTCAATGCAGCTCAATATATGGTCAACCTCATTTGTTCTCCTCAGCACTGCAACAATGAAGCTGTGTCAACAGACCAAGAGATGAAGTATTTCATCATTGAAGTCTGATGTCAAACCTACAACACTGTTACTTGAAGTGTATGAATCTGCTAGTGAATAAGAGACTGATTGCAAAGTCATAGAATCAGTCTCTCCTTCCTTGTTCATTAAGTGCATCTTTGAAATCTGATTGCATTGTTTTCTGTAAACTTGACTATTATTTCACTTAGAGCACAGCAAAGATGATTTTTTTTCACCTCCTATCAATTGCAACCATTTGCTAAAGATGAGGTGAGTTTTTTGTATTTGTCAAATGTCTGCAACTGGACTAGAGGAGCAGACTTTCAAATTAACTGTGTGAAGTATGCTTTGACATTGGCTAGGATACTTCATAGCCGAAACAGGACTTGAAGTTTTCACAAATTCCTTCCAAATTATTTTGTTCAAATTCAAACCCTCACAAACACTGGAAGATCTTGCACTAAACAACTAACAACCAGTGGAAAGTGAATTAAGTCAGCGTTTACAGAGCAGGACAATAAAACAACACTTTTGAACACTTTGGAAATCTGATCAGGCCTTTAACAACACATAGTCCTGAGATCTTACATGTATCCGTTATCTGGAGAATGCCATACCCATCTCACAATCACTAACAGAATGACCCCTGAGCTCAAAGACATAGAGCTGTTCTATACGACAGGTACACAGCAAGGTCAGAAAACCCTGCTTTGGTCCGTAACAAATAATAGAGAAGTAGTTGGAAAAGTTGTGGTCTGCAACTTTCAAAGGTTTTTAAACACTAGAGAGAAGCCACACTGCAAATACTAATCTTTTCAAGTCACAGCCAAAATCATATCATGTAGTTTGAGTAATTCATTAAGTAAATTTTGATAGCCCTAAGCACAAGAAGTTAACATTTTGGCCTAGCTGAAATGTGATACTAAATGTTGAGCAAATGGTAGTCTGAAGACATTTCAGAGATATTCTTTCACTGCCAGCAGGTTTTAGAGCACATGTGCCTAACTTTCTTTCGTGAAACAAACCTTTCCACTGAACACTGCTTAAAAAAAAAAGATACTCCTACTAAATTCACCAAACTTTAAAGAAACTCCGCTGCTGCCAACACTTAATGCTGAATAAGGCTTTGTGCTATCCAGCTACTTACGTTAAAACAGTTTTCCTGTGAGTGGTGTAGTCCTGAAGAAAACTGAAAAACTTAGATGAACTCGTACTACACTTATTTCACCATGTATTTAAGTATTTTTCCTCACTGAGCAATCCACAGCATAGTATTTCTGTACTTCAGTAACTGAGGTAGAAATCAACTTACCCTATGTTTTTCCTTTACTTTCTTCCTGTATTCTTCTTTGTCAAATTTGTCTTCTTCACGCAGTATTTCTTTTGCTTTATCTAGGTTGATACCACTGGCATCATCTTCCTCATCTTCCTGCACCAAACTGGATTTTTGCACAGGTGGCCACTGCTGCACTAACTGAATTAGAGATGACAGTAACAAAAATAATGGTTAGAATCATTTTCTCCACATCACACTTTTTATGCCCTAAATATTCCAATATATTATTTTTCCACACTGAACAAAAAGGTCATCTGCAAAGCAAACAAATTAACAAACCTCATTTAACATCACATTCAGTTTAAAATGACTATTTTAAAGTAGTGTCTCCATTGTATCATGCTACTGTTTAGTGAACTCACTTGAATCTTCTCTCTTATTTTGTCCTCTTTCCTGATTAGAACAAGCTATTTCTAATCATGCTATTCATTTGAGGACAAATTACTTGCTCTCAAGAAATGACTCTCAGAAAAAAATGTGAGTAAATTTAAACAGTACCCTTCATGTAAACAATCAACATTCCAACATATTAACCAAGACAAAAATCAGACAAGCCTTTATTCCAGAGTACACCAAAAAAAGCATGACTGCAGGTTCATGTTTTGAGGGAAGCAAAGAGAACAGACGTGGAAGGGTTTTTTGATTATTGTACTAAGACTGTATTGGAAATGTTTGATGATTGACACTGATGGAATGTTTGATGGATGACACACAGAACTCATCCAGCCTACCTTAAATATCTGAAACTCTAAATTCAAGACAAAGACTACATGTTCACCAAAAAACATCCCCATCTATCTTATGACCTAGTAGCTTATACCTCGTGGCATGAGCACACATCTTCCTCTGCAAAATCATTCCTGCTCATGGATTTGTAGAATACTAACTCTTGAAAGGAAAGTACATGGCAAAAATTTAGAATGCCTTTCAGTACAAACGCAAAACCAAACACATTTAGGACTCCCTAATGCATATGCGCTGTTTATTTAACAGGTACAGATAAATCCAACCCATTGTTTCACATCCTTTCGTGAAATTGAGTTTGTGTAGTTGTATCTTCTAGAAAGACAGATTTTTAAAGGACTTTATCAAAGAGAAGCATGTGAAATAGAACAGTAAAATGTCAAAGCACAATTTTACACAGGTCAGGGAAAAAAAAAAGGAAGAACAACACCCACAGATGCAAATTTTGTGTTTCCTTAAATGTCATCCCTTTTCTATTGTATTGCTTTCCAAACTACTATATTTGTGATTGTTTTTCTCTCCATTCTGGCTCCTTTTTGCTTCACTGCATAGATACCTAAAACATTTGCATATGAATTTTAAGTTGAGACAACAGCTTCTGAATATCTAAAAATATCTGACATCATAGTTTTTGGTCAATGGGGCAACCTCTAAAACCTTTTACATTTTGTCTAATGTTAGTAATTATGTATATGGCTACACTCCCTTCACCTGCAATATAAAATGCTTTATTTTATTTAGTCAGAAAAAAGCAAATGATATACTTGCAAAGGTGACTTCTCTTTCAGTTTATGCCTTACTGAAATTATTATAAAGAGGTAAAAAAAACCTCCCTACTTTTTTTCTTGGTCCTGGAAACAGAAGAACAACATGCACAGCATCTGAAGCTTTGAAATCAAATTACAGAAAAGTTCATGGAACGTGGACACTTGCTAGTGAGGTAATTTCCACAGGGAAACCCTAGAGGGACTAGCATTCACAATAGTTCCTTTCAGTATAAAGTCAATAAATTTTTCTACTGTTCTATTAAAAGAACAAATCAAATAACTGGCAAGTTTCCAAGCACTGGTACATCAGCACCAGTAGGCCAAAATTTGGTACTTACTTAGCTTTTCTAACAAAACTTTTAATTTAGAAATAGTGAATGCTGGGAAGAAAACCAGGGTCTTCATTTAATTCTAGTACATTAACTCAAGAATTTGGGGAGCTTTGGCAAACAGCTACAGGAAAACTATTTTACATTTCTGTAAGAAAAAAACCCCATGCTCTTGATTCCACCCGAAATTGAAGATAATAGGCAGAGAAGAGATAGAGTTCTATACATCCACTTACAGCTCTCATACAAGTATTTTACACATACAAAGATGAAAAGAGGTCAGTGCTCAACATTTCTCTTTTCCCCACTGGAACTGAATCCTAAATGGAAGCTGAACTCTTTTGCAAAATGTAAGCCAATTACAAATACCACACATTTTTTAGAAGCATGTCTTTTTATACAGATATAAAGCACATTTTTGAATTCATAGAAACTACAACTTCAATTCCCACCAAAATACAATTAAAGTCATCTTACCTCTCCATCTTCAGTAAAAACTATTTTTGTGTTAACTTTAAATTTCTTCTTCAAGATTTTTTTGGCTTCTTGGGTCTTAGTTGTTTTTTTCTTCATCTTTAATTTTGGGTTGGTCTGCATAAAAGAAAGTAAGTTTTCTTATGAGTTTTTTACTAGTCATAGAGTGTGTACTTTAAACTTTCTTAAAAGTAATTAGATGTATTAAAATTTAATTCCTAAAGCATGAGTAAGACTAATTTCCAGTAAAAATCAGCCAGAAAACCTTTTCATAAAAGCATTTTAAGCAGGCTGTATCATCAGAAATTCATTGACTCTAATAAAAATTTACCATAATTTAAATCCTGCCAGTGCCAGGACACCTGGCTCATTCAAATCCCACTAACCTTTTAGGGACAAGGACACTAGATTCACCAGCTTACATTGCTAGCAAGCCTCATCAGACAAGAAATACAGTATAACCGACTTGAAGCCATTAACTACAACTGATCAGATACCAATTTCATCTCACTTGTCATCACACTGTCCCCAGGCACAGCAGTAAACCAGTTTGAGCTATCTGTGTATTAGTGAATGCCACAAGTGGCCGTGCAAGAACATTCCTACTTTATAACTTCTGTCTCTTGCAGAACATCCAGGAGGTGTTTACCACGCCTAGAATTAAGTACCATTTAAATATTGCAAAAGTTACTAACATCATAAAATAAAGTAGCAAAAAAAAGGGGTGAAGACACCGCAGCAACTAATGAATGAATTCACAGAAATTGTGACATCCAGAGATGGCCTATCTGCGTTTCCCCAAGGCACTCATCAAGTGGCAGTACCACAGAACTAAACAATGTGGGGATTCACCACCCCTAACTCTTCTTCCAAGAAATCTCCTTTCAAGATCAAAGGTTGAATGCACTCCAACATCTACCAAGGCACAATACACAGAGGACATTTTAAGCAGTAACTGACATTACAAAACTATTTTATAGCAAAAACTATTCTGAAGGAACATGTAGAGACTCCATAGGAGAAGGCCCACGACTCATTCATCATCACATAAACACTGCAATCTCTCCACTGCTCAGGAAAAAGTGCCTGAAAAAAGTCACTAAACTGTCTTCTAATAAATAACAGAAAGCAGTCAAAACAATCAGAACGAAAAAGGAAAAACAACTTTTTCTCACTTTCATGTTTTATTTTGGTCATTTTAATCAGTTTCCATGTTCCATACAAAATCCACTATAAAAGGAAGCAAAAAAACATTAATTCAGAAAGTCACTGTCATTATGGTCAGCACACCAATGCACTGAAATATGAACTATAAAAGAGAAAAATTACAGTCCTTCTAAGAGGAAAAATGGCTTGTGACAGCCTTCTGCACTGTGATATCAAGTAATGGCCATATCTATTATAGAAAATAGTAAGTGCAGCAGCACTTTTGTCCTCAGTATTGTCAAACGATTTTTGCTGCACTACCACTTTTAGTGCAGCTACCACTGGATAGGTACATCTGTAACAGCTCAGAAAGCTGCACCACTTCCTCATTCCTGCTGCTTACCCTACAAACAAATTGTTTCAGAATCTGCATTAGCATAAAACCCTTACCTCAAAATACAGACTGCTTGGTGGAATAACAGGAGCTGTCCAGAGGAAGAATTTAAAGAGAGATGTACTTCAAGGTGGTGGGACAATACTATTCACTACCACAGCATTTTCTTTCAGCAGCTGCTTTTGGTTTTCTTTTTTTGTTAAACAGTCCTTTATTTCTGCACTGCCAATATTATCGGTACCAGCGTAATATGCTACTATAAAAAAAAATTACTGTAAGATTGAAACTGGTATACCAGTATTTTGCAAAATTATATTTAACTGTGAATTTCAGCTGTTTACATTTCTTAAAAAGGGTTTTCCCAGCTAAGGAGCACAAATATCCAATAAGCTGTCTTTACATGCACATGTAGGCAATATTTTCAGTTGTACCTTGTTCCTCCTCCTTCCTCTGAGTTTGATACTGCCAAGTTGCATGGGAAAAAATGGGATAGTACAAAATTTCCAAACAAATAGAAGGAACAAGAGGAGGAGAAGAAAAAAATGGGAAGCTAAATTCCCTCACTATAGACTCAAAAAGCATAGTGTAGGATTAGTGGGTGAATCTGGCAGATTTATAATATTGCTTGTGTGGCATTACACAAAGGGATCAAAATTCTTAAAAACTTACAGAAACAAGCATGAGTATAAAACACGACACACTCTCTAGATAATTAAACTGTGTCTTTTATTAGGACACTGCATTGGGTTTGCATGGCCAGCTTTTGGTACCGGGGGGGGGCTATAAGGGTGGTTTCTGTGAGAAGTTGCCAGAAACTTTCCCCATGTCCAGCAGGGTCAATGCCAGCTGGCTCCAAGACGAACATTCTGCCAGCCAAGGGCCCATCAGAAGTGATGTTAAAGCCTCTGTGGTAACATATTTAAGAGGAAAAAAAAAGTTACGGCACAGATTAACTGCAGCCAGAGAAGAGCGCAGTGAGAACACGTGAGAGGAACAGTCCTGCAGATACCAAGGGCAGTGTAGAAGGAGGGGCAGGAGGTGCTCCAGGCACTGAGCTGAGATTCCCCTGCAGCCCTTGGTGCAGACCATGGGGAGACAGCTGTGCCCTTGCAGCTCCTAGAGGACTATGGGGATGCAGAAATCCACCTGGAGCCCATGGAGGAGATCCACACCAGAGCTGGTGGATCCTGACAGAGAGCTGTGACCCCATGGGAGGTCCATGCCGGAACAGGCTCCTGGCAGGGACCTGCAGACCGTGGAGAGAAGCCCACGCTGGAGCACGTTTCCTGGTAGGACTTGTGACCTGTGCTGGAGCAGCCTGTCCTTGAAGGACTGACCCACACTGCAGCAGTTTGCAGAGAACTGTTGCCCATGGGATGGATTCACATCGGACAAGTTCACGGAGAACTGTCTCACATGGGCAGGACCCTGAACTGGAGCAAGGGAAGGACTCCTTTCCCTAAGCAGTGGCAGGAACAACATGTGATGAACTGACCACAATCCCCATTCCCTGTCTCTCTGTGCCGCTGGGGAGGAGGAGGTAGAGCAGAGAAGGAGAGGTGTAGGGAAGATTTTTTAAAGGTCTGGTTTTACTACTCATTATCCTGCTTTGATTTTGTTAACAATAACTTCAATTAATCTCTCTAATTTCAGTCTGTTTAGCCTGTGATGATATTTGTTGAGCGATCTCTCCTGGTCCTTATCTCAATCCATTACCCATTCGTTATATTTTCTCTTCCCTGTTCAGCTGTAGAAGGGCATGACAGAGAGGCTCCGGTGGGTACCAGGCATCCAGTCAGGATCAGCCCACTACACTGGTAGTTTATCTTTCTGAGCACACATCAGAGTTAATGGCTATCAAGGTTTCTTCAGCTTCAGAGACAGTCCCCTGACTGACTCATAGTTTAAGACCAGATGGGCTCAGATATCAGAACATTTTCATCACAGATGTAGGCACAATTTTCCAAACTATATGACTTCAGTACTCAGAAAAAGGGACCTTTGGTGTGTTAGGGCAGTGGTTTCTGACATAGCTTCCCTGTTCCAAGAGGGAGGCTACATAATCCAGGGTAACAGTCAGGTAGATCAGCCATGGAGTGTATAGAGTCCTGGGGCTACTGTGGGGTCCCATACATGCTGCTTTTGTTCCCTTCTAGGGATTTCTCTCACATTTTTCCCTACATAATCCTAAATTGTCTCTCTTCTTTCACTTAACCCTCTCCCTCCGTGTGTCTCCAGTAGCATCTTTCAGAGGATCTATTCCCCACACTTTAAAAGCCTCTTGCCCTACTTCCTGCCTCAGTGGTTCTGCTTTATATTGAACATACTTGTGCCAGATGTTTCTCCGAGTGGCTTAAGTCTTGATGCAGGATGGGTTGCTTAAATCCATCTCAGCTCATGGCCTCCTCAACGATCCATGACACCCTGTGACCCCCTCACCCAAACTTCTAATGCCACTGCCTGTCTTTGCTTTGACCTCATATTTGAACAGCTACGTTGAAACATCAATTTCCCATCTAGCAGGAGTCTGATTCATTTATTTTAAAACTGAAACACCACTGGATAGGAGACGTCAGGCTTTCCTCATCTTCAGTAGTGACCCTTGGTTCCCTGTGTTTTCAAGCCACTCTGCTTACTCATTTCCCATTTTCATCTTTCGTACCAGGAGATACCTGAGCATGGACAAGCAGCATGGCTTCTCTAGGGCTTCATCTCTTTTCTTCACTAAGAGTTCACCACAGTAGCAGGCACCACCAGCTGCTGGAGGTTGCCAGAAGATCCCTGCCGTCTGTTAACCTTAAGTTCTGTAGAGAATACAAAGGTAGCAGGAGTCCTGACCCCTCTCTGCCCTGTGAACAGCTGGAACCTGGGGTCACAGGCTTTGCAGGCAGAAGTACGATCACATCAGCAGATATCAGTGAATGGAGAGTTTCTGCTGACAACTAGACCCTGCTCGCAGTGGCAGAGCAAGCCATGGGCCTGGGCATTTTAAAGTGAGCTGAGAGGGCACAGCTGCTGTCCACGCTGATCAGCTCATTGCAGGTCCTGCTCAACTACTATGTACCTCAGTAAATCCCCTTCTAAAGCTAAATTATTCAATCAGATAAGCCATTGATCCAAACAAAATAGCATGGGTGATCTGGGCACAGGTTTTCACATTGCTGTTAAGGAATTCTGCATTTGAACTCTAACAGCAGTTCAAGCACCAGCTGGTGCACACACCCCTCTCTGTCAATGAGAAGAGGCTACCTGCTGCTTATCAGCAGGTACATTTTGCCCTATGCTCAATACAAAAGGCCTTCAAATTTCATCTTTTCTTCTGTGAAGATGTGGCAATAGTTAAACTGATCAAACAAAAACAGGGCAATAATTAGCCTCTTTAAAATTATACATAACACTAAAACATTGTAAGTTATGAGTCACTCAAGTTTATAAAAAAATCCATAAAATGTAGGATCAGCTGCAGGGTTGGGGGATTTTCTACTGTTACTAATCTAAAGCTGAAATTTCTTTTTCCTTTTGTACAGGCCAGATGACTTGCTGGATTATTTAATGAGTAACAATAAAAACTAGCTCTTAGAAGCACAGAAAACATTTCAAACATTTTGATATAGAATCAGTAACAACACAGCTAATATGGAAGTTCTTTTCTATTTTTTTCAAGAAGGAGTGGGCTTTTGATTTCTGGCTTAAGATATCTGATATTCTTAAACTGAATCAATGACAAAATGCTTTGTAAATTAAGATATTGACAAGTTTAAGAAATAAGATTTACTATTTTTCCAATTATAATATTTTTCTGAAGAGACAGAAACAGCTGTCAGTAAATTTTGCTATTGTAATATGTAATATTTTTTCTTATTAATACAATTTTTAAGTCAATAGACAGACTTGAGCATGTAATCCACCATAACTCAGGATCAAACAACAGTATCTTACCATAACCAAGACAAAACACACGAACTTTGACCTCTGGAGTGTTACTCATCATCAACTTAAAGTTACTTTGTTTCTAACTATAATATTCTTTTTCATTTCACCTCAACACACTTTTGAAAGCAAGCACAGAATACTCACTACAAAAGCTGTCTAAAGACAGGACTACATAATGGTGGCAGGGGAAAATATTAGTAGGGAAAAAAAAGGTTAGAATCAATTCTCCAGCCCCGTAAGCTAAAGCAAGCATTACTGCATTTCTAGAGGGTTTGTGGGCTTCTTCCTCCTGCTTGTACCATACAATTCTTAGCAAAAAATGGTGCTGTATCTGCAAGTATTTTCCAGTCTCTCCCAACATCATTACTTTACCAAGAATTTAACAGCAATTGCCTCTGAGAAACAAAAATCAATGTGGGACTCAATTTCACAGACCTGTTTCATACTTCTTCAAGAAACTGCCCACAGGAGAAGCAAGTATTATCACATTTGCAGTATCACCAAGTACATCAGACCCTCTGTTGAGCTACCACGTTCAGACTCGGATATCACTCCCCACAGAAGGCTTGCAGACTGAAGCTACCAAACCCGAGACAAAGAAGAGCACTGAGTTCCTCTTTGTGCCATGGAAAGCAGAGATGGTTTTCATCCAGCAGGCACCACAGAACTCTGAAAATACTAACTATCCTCCAGACACTAATCTAAAGCAGCCTAACCATAAAGCATTACCTCCCAACCCCATAAACTTTCCAAATTCAGACTACAAGGCTTTGATTTCCTACGATGGAGGAAAGAGGAGTTTTGAGGGAAGAGAAGTTTTCACTTCTCCTGAAAAGTATCTAAAGTATCACAGAAGCAGCAGTGAGTTACAAACTTCACTCCTCACACATAATTACTACATATAAGACAGAAAAAATCAAGGGAAGCAAAACAGTCAGATCCTGAAGTCCTGTCCATTTTACTTCAAGCACCTACAAAATGCTAAACACCAAAAAGCTTCCTCTTAATAATACAATTTGATTCCTATTGAGTATAGAGGACCAAAGAGGCAAAAATCCTAGGATGGGGCATGACCACAAGGGAATGCAAGGATGCTGCTTTTCTTCATGATTTGTGGTAGCTAGGTGGTCTTTATTTTGATTTCCAATCCACTTCTCTAAATGACAGCTATGTCCTTCCTAATTTCTGCCCATCCTAATTTCTGCTGATTGCTCACGAATCATGGCCCACTTTGCACTGTTGTGAACATCAGAACAAGCCAAAGCCACTGAGAAGCAGTAGGGCAAAGCTGCTTCCATAAAAGAACTCCCTCAATCTTCCTTAGGTAAACAAGCTTCTTTAGTTAGCCTGTGTTGTTCTACTTTTTATGTAATACAAGTGTGGCTAATTGTGCTTTGGTGAAGTATTCTAAGTTTTTACTTTTTAATTAAATGTTAAAAATTAGGAAGCTTAAGTTCACAGACACTATCCAAACAACTTGCATAGCATTGGTAAAAGTCACTGAGGACAGCTTTTACCACAGCAGTTGTGAAAATCTGGAAACAGGTAGACATACTCAAAAAAAAAAAAAACAACACTCCTTACATGTTTTCTATTTGCTTCTCTATGAACTCTTATAGCATATTGATCTAAAACCAAAAACACACTTCAACATTGATCGAGTATGAAGATCAACATGATCTTCAATTTTTCAAGTGGTAGCTTAAATTAAAAGACTGGATTGATGGGGGTCTTGTTGGTTCGGGGTATTTTTTCTTCGGGGTGTTAGTGTGTGTATTATTTTGTTTTTTTTCAACTGGTACCATGCAAGATTTCAAGCAAGATACTGAAAAAAGCAAGAAGCTGAAGTTATTGGTTGGTAATTCTTCACATAATATCACAGTTTGATCAGGGAAATTCTAGACAACTAAATTACTTACTACATCTATTAATTATTTCCTTTCTAAACCTAGTGAAAAAATATTGATTTTAAAAAGCAACCATTTTATAGGAGAGAAAAACATACATCAAGAACTGCATATGGCCTTTACAGTAGTAGTTATGAAGGAAAGATCCAGGTTGGTATTCAAAAGAAAAACAGCACTCTTAGCACAAAGAATAGCATAGACATGAATCATTTCAAAATCACGGCAATAGGAGAAACAAAAGTTGTGTAAACAACAAAACATTCTAAAAACCACTATTCAATACTGCTAACCACATGTCGTGCCTTACACTCCGCCAGCAGCAAACCACAATGCAGCCACTCACTCCCCCTGCATTAGGATGGGGAAGAAAATCAAGAAGTATAAAAATGAAAAAGCTCCTGGGTTGAGATAAAGACAGTTTAATAACTAAAGCAAAGGCTGTGCATGCAAGCAACGCAAACAAAAGAATTCATTCACCACCTCCCATGGGCAGGCAGGTGTGTTCAGCCATCCCCAAGAGAGCAGGGCTCCACCATGCATAATGGTGACTTAGGAAGACAAACACCATCACTCCAAATGCCCCAACCCCTTCCTCCTTCTTCCCCCAGCTTTATATGCCAAGCATGATGCCATAAGGTCTGGAATGTCCCTTGGATCAGCTGGGGCCAGTTGTTCCAGTTGTGTCCCCTCCCAACCCCTTGGGCACCCTCAGCCGCCTCACTGGTGGGGTAGGGTGAGGAGGAGAAAAGCCTTGGCTCGGTGAAAGCCCTGCCCAGCAGTTATGAAAACATCCCTGTGTTATGGACAGTTTCAGGACAAACCCAAAACAGAGTCCCATACTCAGTATTATGAAGAAAATTAACCCTATCCCAGCCAAAACCAGTACATCACGTTACGGACAAAGACCACCACACCAGCAGCTCATCACACTACTGTGTTCCAGTTAAAATTGCCTTTCAGATCGAAGAAAGAGACATAGATAAAATAAACCCCAGCAAAGACAGATCTGTACTATGGCAACCACTCTTACACGATGGTTTTGATTACTGTTAGCACAAGAGATTACATCTGAATCCGAGTTTCATTACAGTTTTGTGTTTGGGTGCAAGAGTTTGGTGAGAATAGATTTCTTATTACACAATATACCACTGTTCTCCAAAACAGATTAAATTAAGCCAGGAAAGTTGAAAATAACTCAATTTAGGATTAAATTTCAGTGTTCAACATAAAATGAACACTGAAATTTTATCACAAACCTTGCCACTTGCTAGAACAACTGGAATATTCTGCAATATATTCACATTATGAGCTTGGCACTGTGTTTAGACAGGAATTTGCTGTAATTCCTTCTATTTTAAAAAGGTATTTGTTTAGGAGATTGTTTTTACTTGTATATAGACTATGACAGCAGAAAAGAAGGAGAAATAGGCACCAGTAAATGGGTCCCTGTCCAGTATTTATCTCTAACCACAGACAAGAGCCAAGCTTAAGTACAGAAATCTTTATTAAATGGGTCTTCAGTGATAAATCTTACTCTCATTTCTGATGCCACATAGCAGCATTTCTCTAGAATACTTCTAAAACACAGAAAACAACTAAAATAATTTCCCACTGAATTATTACACTTTCCCTAGGAATGAATGCATACTCCACGTGATACAGGACTCTTCATTCCAGCAGCTGGTATCAAGACTTAAAAATGGGAGCTTTGGCAAAGGATAAACAGAGATGGAGGATGAAGTTACTCTCACAAGTAAGAGAAAATATTAAGAAAAATATGTTGATACTGCAAAATGTACTGTAATTTACTGAACTTATTTTATCAATTATGACTTAAAATCATAACTATTTAAACAATGGTAAAGACATAACACTTTCGACAAAAACTATTCTTTCAGGATATTGGGGATTCCACCAGTAGCTCTTCACTTCCAGCTATGAATTTAGATGAGAGAAAGGATTTTTTTCCCACACACTCCCATACCTCTGCATTCATTTTAAGAAGTTTAATTCTGCTTTAACCATTTCCTCTTGTTTCCTTACAGGTACTTTAGAAATGCCTGGGTTCCTAATAGTTCCTAATCCTGAAATACAATTTCTGCATCCTCACAGCAGCATTTAAGAGCCACAAAATTTAAACCAAATAATGAAAATGTATTTTTAAAGTGCATTTTTATCCTTACATTCATGAGAAATCTTCCATGCTTTCATGTTCTATACTGAATAATAGAATGTTAATGTTTTACCCTGATATAAAATCCCAGAATACCAGAAGGAACCATGAATAAAGAGCATTGCACAATCAATTTTTCATGTTTTTTTTTCTCCCTATCTTACCCTCTCCCTCTGCTTTTTTCTTTTTATTTTTATATTACATATTTCCAACTCCTCCACACAACAGGAAATACTTTGGTGAAAAGCCAAGCTCCCCCCAGCCCACAAAACAAACATTTGATTTACAGACCATAAATTATGTAATTGTAAACACAACTCTATCTGCATATGCCAACAAACAGCTTTTGTCATTCATCTGCAAAACCACTGCAGCTCATTTTCCACCCCACCCTACATTTATTATTCTACGATCTAACATGAAAAAATCCACTACTTGATAAATTTGTGAGTTAAAATAATTAGACAATATCTCACTCTGAAAGATATCTCTATTTAATGCACTGGAACATAGAACTTTTTCAGTATAGCTATTGCATTAGGCTGAAAACCTCCATTATCTGGGAGCATAAGCAGCAACAACATCCTTTTCTAAAGCATTAGCCCTTTAGCAACACAAGGCCATCACTTCTCACACAGCTTATTTAAGTGAGGTGTAATAGAGAACACAGAACCATTTCTAGGCCAAAACTAAATTAAGTTATAATCAAGTATGCATGACAAAATGAAGATAATATATATNGAATACTATAATTCAAAACCAAACACATTAACACAGCTTTGGTTAATTTTCAGCATCTGGGTTGGTAGAAAAATATATTTCCAAAAAAAACATGTACAAGTCACGATATTCTAGTAACTCAGACTGTAAATATCAAGTAAGTATACAATAATGATTAACCCCATTAGTAACTGCAGTGCCAGACCAAGGCACAAAATGCCTTCATTCCACTCCTCTCTGCCATTACAAGGTATGTACCCTTACAACAAAATCTGCTTTTGACAAAATCCAAAAGGAACACACAGAACCAACAAATTCTCCAGGACCTCTACAGCTAAGACAAGTAGATGCAGCATCAACTAACAAGCAAATCTCATTATTTTGTGGACTGCTATTTACCCTCCAGAGCTTCCATTTCTGTGAGCAAGAAAAGGTTATCATAAAGATGCTACTTCCAGCACAACTTGGCAAATTAGGAGAGCATGATCATGTATTTGATATTGGCCCAAACTACAAATTATTTCAAACCTAGGCATCTCCTGTCTGTCACTTCTAAACAAAAGCCCTAAATCAAACAAAACCACACTCAACCCAAACCCCATACCACATTAAGGTGGAGTTGAGGAGTTAAGAAAATCTGCACCTTCTTCACAACTTCTGTTCTATTATGGATCTCCAACAACGATGATGTTCAGATGACTGCAAAGTTTTCAGCAGGTGAAAGATTATGCTTATTCATCCCTCATTAATCTTCTACATGAAAGGCCCACACTCAAAACAGGAGTGAGGGGAGACAAGTAGAAGGGAAAGGGAAGGCTGCCCTTCCCTTAAAGATGAAAAGAATCTTTAAATCCTGAGGTATGCTGAGTACATACTGTGTTCTGGACCTTACAAATTTTTAGTTTTGCTGAAAATTACTCATTCTCTCAAAGCCCACACTTAATATCTTACTGCAAGACAGTTAAATTGAAATATTCTGAGAAATAAAATCACTGGATGATAGAGCCAGAAGGCAATGCTACGCTGACATTTAATGAACTGATCAATTTGGGGCTTTTTTAGTTAAATAAACACCATTGCGTTTAATGTGACTATTTTCTAGGAGTTAGGACAAAGCTATTCTAAGGAAAAAGAGGAAAAAATACTTTTCTGCATAGTCATTAAGGCAGTCAAGGCTTAAATAAATGTCAAAACATAGTTAAAATTATGGCTTAAAAATACTCTGCAGAAGAAACTTAGATCAAAAGGTGGGATGAGAAGACCAAACTTTCCTGCTGTTTTTCTTTAAGGCTGAATAAATTTTATTGTGTGTGATGAGTATGACCTTCCTTTCTCCCTGAAAAGCCACAGGCCTGGCCCCAGGAACAAAGTGGCAGCCAAGGCTGAAGCTTCTCAAAACATTTTGTTTGCTCCATTCTCCTGATCTGTCATCAGAAAGTAACAAAAACATTACTTTGTGAAGAGAAATGTATTATCTCAACTCCCTCTCTCCCTCCTTTTGCACAAGCTAAAACCACAACCTATGCCTATTTAATTGCCACCCACAAAAATAATCTCCACAGGCTGTGACCACAAATAGCGAAGACTGCAGATGTTTTGAGAAAAAACCCTGAGTTTTGACTATTTGACCAGTGTGTATTATTCAGCAGTAATTAATGTGACAACCACTACTGTCTTTAAGAGAGCTTTATTTCCTCTTCTGGTTGACCCAGATGGCACATCCTCCTGCCCTTCCCCTGCAGAGGCCTCTAAAGGCGATGCTCCTCTCTGTGCTCAGGAGCAGACACAAGTGAAGCCATTCCCCTGCCTCCACCCAGACACAGCACTACTACAGGGAGCAAGAAGAGCCAACACTGGTTGGTGGTCTGAGAGGATTTATCTTTGAGATGGGGCTTGGTCAAATTTTGCTCCCAAACAAGGAGAGCAGAGCCCAAGTGCACCAGGGCTTCCCCAGTAACCCCACAGAAAAACACCAGGGAACTGGAGATCAGCTGAGGGAGTTGCTCACTGTTGCCAAGAGACCTCAGAAGAACAGAGCTGGCTTCTCTCAACCAAGTGTCACTCAAGGATAATATGATAAAACAGAAGTTCTTCACAACTAAAGGCAGATGCAGAAACCACAATAATAACCAGGAAAGATATTTCACATCTATTATTTCTCTACTTTAAAAAAGGTTGAGTATTTTGACTACTTTCTCCAGGTAGTCAATAAAGACTTAAAATGCTGCTAGAAGCAGTACTGAAGTTCTTTTCCACAACTCCACAGCTGCCCTTCGCTAGCACTGGTCCTCCCCCAAAGAGAAAAGCTACTGCTCCAAGGATTTAGAACTGGCAGAAAGCTGGCACTAAGACTAGAAGGGCAAAGGTAACTGAGCTTCCAGCAAAGAGGACATGAAAACTGTCCACTCATTTGGAAAAAAAAATAGGTAATTTCCCCCCCAGTTCAGTCATTAAATGATCAGGTAATCCCCATTAACACAGAATCTTCTACCAGTTGTGTGATTTTATTTCTTTTTTGAATCAATCTTTCTTACTGGAAGTAACAGTTGATTTAGAAGTGGAAATAGCTTACAAGAAACAGTGAAGGGCAAGGAAATCTGGCTACTCCAGCCCACGACAGGCCCACAGACTGAACACAAAAGGATGCAAAGCAGAAAAGCAAGTTTTAGAGGAATGAGGGATTACAAAAATGAAATTGAAATAAGAAATACCTTACAGACCAAGAATGCCAAAGGCATGCTTAGAATAAAAATGCTTGACTCTTCAGACAAAGGCAATATAACAGGAGTAACTAATTTAACTTTTTGTGGAACATTTAACAGAATCCATGCTAAAAAGTAATAGCTGAAGTTTAAAAAATGGTCAAGGAGAGTTAAGAGAGGTAAAGGACTAGAACTGCTACAGTGACTACAGTGTTGAAAGACAAATTATCAGGGTGCTACTGATTCTCCTCAGTCAGGCCCATGGTTCCTGTTCTGTGTGCACCCCTAGTTTCTTAGACCAAGTCAAGACCAATTAGTTTATGACAGTTGTTCTAAAAGTGGGACAAACATCTGTCATTAATAATACATAATGTCCTAAAGTTTATGGCACTCAATTAATCGCACTCTAACACTGAATCTCTCCTCCTGAGCTGCATGCACAACTTTGCTACCAGCTTTTAGGAAAACTTATGTTCTGGTTATCCTATCTGAGCCATAATGCTCATATTTTAAAGATCCTTGGAAGAAAGTCAAGCTGAAATCAAATTATTAATTATTTCTAGAGAAACACACTGGACTTTAGAAATTTTAAGAAATTAACATAATCTATTTGTCATCGTTATTTCATCATCATAAATTAACTTTGTATAACATTACATACTCTTCTTCTACTTTAAATTTAACTGCATTACTTTTGAATAAATGTGGATTTTATATTCTGCATAGACAGGAAAATAAAAGTCTGCAGGGATAACACATGAAAAAATGCCTTGTTAGCAATTCACCAAAATACATAGCTTAGACATAGACATTTCTTGTGCTTACTGAAAATTCATAAAAATTTCACAATGAAGTTTCACAAACCAGATTCAATGGAAATGCATCACTGATTTTAGCAAAAAATGCTCTGAACCCACCAAAGGGAAGACACGTGGCACCGATCAGTCATCCCTGTCTATTCCTCATTGTAACACCAAGGCCAGCACTGCAGGAAAGCCACATGAAAGCACAAGCAAAGAGAATAGGAATGGCAGTATGACTGGAGCTCTAAGCACCTGAACATTCACAAGAAAAGGTTCAACAGCTGGAGATGGAAGATATTTCTGCCATCCAAAGATATGTCTTGTGTCTTCCCACTGAGAGCACAGCGAATTGTTCTGAAGTCTGCTGCAGGACACACTGTGTTCCAAGGTCACGAGCTGGACCATTCCAATTTTAGCTATACGAACTAAACAACACATTCCCATTCTCGAAGCGTTTTTATGAGCATTGACAAATAAGCTGCAAGTTGCTCATTTTCAGGCTTAATTCCCATCCTTGCAATTCACAGAACATGGTCTCCTGAGAGATTTCTCTAAATTAAGAAATCTCTGTTGAAAGATTATCTCCTGGCTGGACTTCACTTCTGTACCACCAAAGAATTATCCCATTTGAGCCTTAGCTAAACTCCTGGGCAAACAGAAATTGCTACATTGCCTTAAATGAAGAAGGAAACTGGAGCCACCAGGCACACCAAAGAGAACAGTCTGAAGCCAGCAATATCGTGGGGACCCAGCAGTTTATGTTAGCACAACTGGGCCACTGTAGTGAAGTCATGAATCCCACCCCAGTCTGCCCCATGCTACGCCCTATGCTCATTCTCACTCCAGCAAGATGAAAAAGCTCGCCTTGCTCATCTGGAACTTCACACACCCTACTTCAAGCGAACTGGTATGGCAAAAAAACACAAGCTTGAAAAAGTAAATTGAAATGGACGCAAGAAAAGGAAGAGAAAATATGTTTAGGACTATGAATCTGTCATCACTACTTAAAAAAATGCGGGGTAGTTGCTGACAGGTCTCCATTAAAAATAAATTTAGATAGCTAGCTTAAGAAATAAGGGAAACACTCATCTCTTTCAAAAAACAGTTTCTGAATCAGTTTCAGAGAACGTATCGGTCACGTGTGGCAGATGACATTTGTTCAGTTAAGAATAATCTGCCTGAAAGTCAATATTTCTAGGAAGGTGAGAAATACTTCCCATTTTAACTGCAAGTGTTTTCACCTTGTGCCAAGAGCCACCCAGTGACCACAGCTGGAAGAAACCCAAATGCTGCTTCACTTACCCAGAATGTCAAGGCAGCTGGAGACAATTTTAACAGCACAGCAAAAGTTAGGAAAAGCAAGAAAACCAAGAACAGTAGATTGACTGCCAATGTGGAAACTGGATTTTAAACATGTGCATTCACACTGACACATCTTATTCTAGATTAAACAAAAAACATCCTCTTAAAATCTTTCAGCAGAAAAAAGATTCTACATAAGAAACACTACTGCGTGGGAAGATAACCATGTACTTCACATTCCTTGTGATCTTTGTCTATTCAAAACAGTAATCCAATATGGAACCACATAAAGACATAACAGAGCAATTTCAATCCTTTTTCTCTAGAGCAAGTATTTTCTCAAACTCTGTAACAGCGATAATGTAATAGAATATATTTGTTGCAGACAGACCAGTTTGTAAGAACACACAAATTTACCTCTGTACAAGCCACTCAATTTAAAACTACAAAGTACATTACTTTGAGATTATGCTTTTTTATATGCATTTTATGCATAGATTGATCTCCAAGATGATGAAAATTCATATATTTATATATTATATATGTGGAAGTAATTTTTCCTACTAAATCTACAGAAACAGAGGTTATTCCTTTGTATTGCTGCATTAGATTGCTTTGATTTTTCTCAAAAGAGAAAAGATACTGAGAAGACATGACTTACTCATAACTCTGGTAGGGGAAAAACTTCTGAAATCTTCTTACAAGCACTTTTTACAGTGCTTCCATGCTTGAACAATACAGATTTTTTTATGTTGCAGTAACTTTTTATCATGCATTCAATAGATTTTATTCCTGTAGCCATTTACAGAAATGTGGGTAAGATTGTTTTTATCTATCATTTCCAACTGCTCTGAGGAAGAAACAGAAAAAGCATATCCAAGTTTAGGCTAACACAGACAGGCAGAATATGAGAGACCATATGGACAAAATGTCTTCTGTTTCAGTCCAGTGTGGAACTCTCTCTTATGCTTTGTCTAACATGGAGCTTTCCTTACAGTAAGGGTATTTGACTGATTGACTCGTAAGTGAAAAAAAGCTGCTGAGGGTATTCAGTGGTCAATAACCAGGAAAAGAAAAGAAGCCTGATAAGAAGTTCACACTACATTGAAACAGCCAGTTTCTTCCAAGGACATAACCATAATATATTTTCTATCAGTTTAGCAGCTTGCAGAAGAGAACGGCCATAATTTATTATCTTATTTATCTACTTTTAGGACATCAGTAGGTTTCAGTATTTAGTAGAGCTATGGGAAAAATTATGAGTCAGCTATGAGCCATCAGTGCAAAGTGATCAATACCTTAGCTAGGATAAAACTGGAATGTTTAGTAAGCAAAACTACCTATTATACAAAGCCAGTCCAGCAGCAAGTATTTCTTCTCAATAAATTTTATACCTACACTTAATATATGCAAAACAAATTATTAATATTCAAAGCCATCTGCTTATTTATTTATACTGCTTTTAAAAAATCTGTCTCATGATAATTTCCACTCTCACTGCTTAAAATGGAATATATGCAACAAAAAAGTCATACACTTATTATTTTAAAAAATCACCCAGTGAGCTGCTTTTTAAAAAAAAGAGGGACATATTTCTCTTCCTCCTGGGAAAAAAACAAATCATGAAAATGACAGGAGATATTTCCCATTAAAAACACCTTGACTTTGACTATTCCAATTGAAAATGTGAGCACACTTCCCAGAGCACAAATAAACTCCTTTTCAATGAACATTTTCTTAGCCAAGCTTTACTTCTTCATATTTTCATGGACTGCTCACTTGCAAGGACTGTGGTCCAGACAGATCCCATTTTTTTAATCTTTCTGGAATTTGGGGCTATTAAGGCCTTCACTAGCAAAATTGTAGTACTCAGTTTTTCAAAGGAGTCACCATGAGTTTGTTTTCTGGTATATAGTTTACAAAAATCATCACAAGGATGTTAAAATTCTGTAAGGATAGTATGATTTTCAACTGTTTGGGTGGTTTGAGAAATAAACTCAATTTTAATGGGAATCAGACACGAGACTGTTAAATCTTTTGAAAATCTTATCTGGAAAACAGCTACATTTCTAAAAAGATAGGAAATTAAGGGAAATAAAATCATTATCTTTCTTCCAAAGGTGAACTTGCCAAAAAAAAAAATCCGACTTAGAATTTTAAGATCTGCAGTACAAAACAATTTTCATCATTACTAAGTTCCAGCTTCAGGTCACACTGCACCTCCAGCTATAAACAGCTCTTACTGACGTAAGCCAAGACAAAACCACAGGGGTGAGCAGTGGACTGACCAGCAGGTCCCCAAATGATAGTTATGAATTCTGCCATCTGGATTATTTATTATGAGGTCAGTTTAGTCCACAACATTAACAGGAGATTTCAGATCAGATCTTGTAAAAAACTGCAATCATGTCCCTTCCACATCTAAGGGGACACTGATTCACCAATCCTTTTGGCTAAATGTTTTCTGTAGCAGAAGTTTAACAGCTATACGGCAAACTGCTTCATTAGTGGGTTGGCCCATTCACTCCACATAATCCAGCAGTCACTGTTCCTTGTTAGTTTTCAGCTGCAAAGGAGCTGTTTTTACTTAGAAGATACTGCTACAACTTGCAATGCAGCTGCAAATATCAACAGGACCAACATATTTCATAGATCTCTTTCTTCCTCCAAAACATTCTATGGAGCAAGGAGCAGGAATTCTGCAGAGAGCAGAGTTCTACTTTACAGACTTAAGTGGTTTTCTTAACTAAGTGCAGAATACCGGAGACTCTCAAACAAAGCAAACAGGAAGAGCAGAGAATCGCGCAAGGAAGCAAAGGAAAACTATTTTCTCCTTACTACCTCTGCAAATCAAGGGGCTGATTTTAAGCAGAAGGTAAAACACTAGGGGCTTTGAATCAACACCTGAAATCACTGAATCCTAGAATGACAAAATAGTTTGAGTTGGAAGGACCTTTATAGGTCATCTAGTCCAATCTCCCTGAAATAAGCAGAAACCTTCCATGACATTAGGTTGCTCAGAGCCCCAACCAGCCTGACCTTGAAAGTTTACAGGAATGAGGTATCTACCAAATCTCCAGGCAACCTATTTGAGTGTTTTACCACATTCATTGTAAAAATGTTCTTTGTATTTAATCGAAAGCATTATCTCCCCTCTCCCCTACAGGAGTAACCTTGGATGACTGGCCTATACAAGAGAAAACTGTAATTATCCTTATGGTCAGTCTTACCCACCCTTCAAGGTGTGCTCTATCAGTTTTCACTTGGACTCCCCTAAAAATGCACCAGCTCCTTGTTAAACACTCTCTTCCCTAGAAACCTTCATACTCTGTACATGCCCTCCGCTAGTGTGCAACCTCACCACAAAAAGGTGGCGTGATGCTGGAGTGCAACACCACTTGTATTTCTAACAGTAGAACTTACCAGCATCAGTCTTCCCACACAACTATCTTGATTCCTTACTATTTTTGTACCTTCCATATTCAAAATCAAGCATTCCTTAGGTTAATTGAGTCAAGTTAGCCTGCCAGAGCTTAAAGGATGATTTAGGCAAGAAAAACTAAACACTGGAGAGATTTAAAAGAAATGCACATGAATACTGCAATTCAGGCAAAACTTGGGAACACCACGTATGAGAGAAAAGTGCTCTTGTTTATGTCCCTAATACTCCATTGCAAGATTGGAAAAGAATATTATTTGTTTATTACTAGAGATCAACATTCACTGATACCCCCTTACCAACTGTAATACCAGCAAGATCCGAAGCGCCCACAAATCAGGGTGTAGAACACAGATGAAAGCCGAGGAAAAATTCTCTGTCACAATAATAATACCAACCAACACTGATCAGGTATATATGGACATGCACTGATACATCATTAAGGCAAAAAGAAAAAATAGTGCACTACAACAAAAAAATGGTATTACAAAATTTCTCTCTGTAGCTGGGCAGAGGGTAAATGGCAACTGCAGCTTATTACAACCCTCATACTTGTCTTCATCACCTTGTGTTTCCCCATCTGTCTTTTGTGCCCACCTGTTTTCTCACCTTAAACCAGCAAGTCTGCTACAGTATATATGTAGCATGTTAAGTGCCTAGTGCAACAAAGTCACAGCCTTTCACTAGAGATTTTATAATCTATTTAAACAAAATATAGATTGCATTTAATCAGGACTGTGCATAGACCATTTAAAATGTACATTATTAACATCCACAAATCATGTGTTGCATTTTTTTTATTTAGTTAGTAAAGGAAATAGGTATTTAGTGCTCCCTTGCCTCCAAATGCAAGTCTTTTACATTGTAGAAGAGGAAGTACAAAGCTAAAGAATTCAAGATAGACTATTTTTTTCATTATCTTGGCTCTTCACTACCTTCAATGACACTTAGTGTTCAGCTTGCCTCATTCCATAAACATCAGGGATTAGTGTTAGTTCACAGAACAAAACTCAGGAACCAGTAACTTGAATGTATTTCGGAGCTGAAATGTTTTACTACATTCTACTGGACTCAGCCCAAAGCATGTGTAGACAGAAGACACAAAAATCTGCAATGCTACAGTAATGGAAGGCCCAGTGAAGTATGGGGGTTTATTTTTATCCTGTTGCTTCCTTGTTGTCAGAGTTGCAATTAGAGCAGGTGCTCACCACCCACAGTTTCTCCACTGTTATTTGGCAGTAGTTGCAGTCTGCAGAGAAAATTCTCATTTACTGTGCCACTGGGTGAGCACCTCTGTAAAGCAGCACATCTCCTTTGTGTCCCAACCTCCTTTACTGTTTACAAGCCCTCATTAGTTGTGTCCTGGATGCTGTGCTATATGAGAAAACATAACATCAAACACTGAACCTTTATGCCCAGATCAGACACTGCCTTATTGCTGAGCCATTACCAAACCATTCTGCTAAAACATCACTCTAAATTAGTGAAATACATGGCTAAGACAGATGAAAGCAAGAAATAAATCCCACAGAAAGCGTTTGATCAGTTGTTTTAATAAACAGTTAAAAAGGAAACTGCAAGCGTTAAGCCTTTATATCAGTCTTTTTCCAAACGCAAACTGCTAACCTCTGACTGAGGCAGAGTCAATGCTTAAAAATCCATTACTGTCTTTGCCTGTACATCATTTAACGAAAGTTGAGATAGTGAGACTACTTTACTCTAATACCTTAGATTTACTCTAAAATACTCTAATACCTTACATTTTGTTCAAATTATCTCTGCAAAGCTATTTTTATTCCGACTGAAAATTTAATATCCTATTATTCCCCTTTTCTGTAAATTTCTGTTAAAGCATTAAATACTTCAGAAATACCAAAGCTTAAAAATTCTAGGATATTGTTTCTTCTGGAGCCTCCAGGGATGTATTTCCTAAATAAATATATATTTTAATGAAGTTTTTCATTGACCCAAAATGTTTCTGAAAAATAATATATTCATGAAGGCAGAAATGCAAATTTCAGCAAATGGAGGTTACATAACACAGTAAATAAAAAGCACAGCAGACAAACAGCAACTTCTGAGAATAAAAGCCATCTGAGAAAAAAAACAACTAAAAAGCATTAATTTAAACAAGCATATTCTGAAATTTCTTTTCATTCTCTAAAAATCAATTTACCCAAAAACATGCATTTGCTTGTTTGCTACTTCTATATATACTATTTATAATGTCATTACTTCTCAGACTCATGATTTTTTAATTCTTTTAGGCAGGAGTTTACCCCACTGAAAAGGGAAAAAATACAAAGTGATAGGAGAGATGAAAAATAAAAAGAAAAGAAAATTAATTTAACAGATTGTTCCCAATCAGAAAGGGAACAAAATTAAGATGTAGCACCACAGACCAGTAGAGAAGCTCAGAAGATACCAAACCAACTTTCATAGGCAGGAAATGTGGCAAGATGAGAAAAAACAAAAGGAAAAAATCCTCTTTTTTTCAAAAGCAACACAGCAGTAGGGAGCTAAACTGTGTTTACTGAAAGACTTTGCAGTTTTTTATACAGGAAGGTTATTAAAAAAAAAAACCTAGGCTGGAGGTAAACAAATGGGCAAACAAACATGAGAAGCACCCAAAAGGTTAAAGGCACATCAATCGAGACAGAAATACAGAGTATAAGGAGAAACACCAGAGAAGATAAACAGGAAGTTAAATATTTCTTCATTCATTTGCAACACAGAGATTCGTGATCTGTTAAAAGCAGATTTGAATGTTTGTGTCTGTGTGTACCACCAATGATAAAAATGTTTGCTTGTTTATAGCAACTACAATGCTACAGTGGTAGTTTCCCATGGGTTTTTTTGCATATTCTGAGAAATGCTTCATGTTTTGGACCATTTTAATATAATTATCGTAGTCATTCAGATATAATCAAAAAAAGAAACCCTGAACAAAAGAAGGAACACTACAGTAAACAAAATTATCAGCACAATTTTTAACAAAACTTCGTTTCTCATTATTAAACTACTATAAAGAACAATTTTCAGAAGAGCAAAGTAAAATTCAAGAACAGAAAATAGGTCTATGAGATCAAAATAAACTTTTTAATGAGTAAGCAATAAACAAAACCAGCCCAAAATTCTTACAGAGTTTGGGATTAAGTATATTATGCTATTTCATGGCTATGTGAAATAAAGATTTATTTATTTATCACAACAACTAAGAGATTATCATTTTCCTACTGAATTTTCTTTTCTTGTAATTTGGGATTTTTTTTATTGCTATCTTTGGCTATTAATGGTCAATAATGTCTGATATTAAACAGACCTGAAAAAATCTTATTTTCTGTTTCCCAGGTGCTACAGAAAGCTCAAAGGAAAAGCAAAGCATACTCCTGTTGAAATGTGCTAAAAAAATAAGACCCAAATAAAAATGGAATCAAAATCTGTAAGTTTGCACTTTAGGAAAGCAGTTTTTTTGGAAATTGCAAATACTACCCACAGAGTTAAATACGGCCTGAAGTGCCTGGAGATGCCATTTCATTCTCTCCATTATCTCTGGACCTACATACACTTCCCAGATGTGGACTATTAGTGCACAAACTCCAGTACCTATTGTCTTGGATACTCTAAGCATGAAAAATTCAAGCTCCAAAAGGGCTGGCTGAGAAATTAAGCAACTGGAGACCAGCTGGAGGACAGGTCAGCTTCATTAGAGAAGATGGTTTACCAGCGAGTGTGAAACTCTTAAAAATATAAATCTAAGCAAAACCAAGCCTGTAGGACTGTAGAGACTCCTGAGTAAACAACCATTACAAGATAACTTACTGGGAACCCTGCAAGTAACTGAAACAGAGATCCAAGTGAGAGAATAACATCATACAAGTCGGCTAACAGGACTGAAATCAAACTGAATCCTATGACTGCACATACAGTAAAAACAGTAATAGTGGAGTTGTTATGCAGGTAGAATATAGGATTACAGAATATCAGAATGTGCTTTCAAAACAATACAACATAGTCACAAACAGAGCCCAGAAGAAATAGAGCAACTATCACCAGCTGACTCAGTGGAATGAAAGGATCTGAAACAACATTAGGTGGAAACAGAAACAAAAGACATAAAAATTCAAAACAGGACAAGATTCAGCATGGGTTGAGCAAAGACGCCAGGCCAAACCCATACTCTTTAGCTATCAAAGAAATTGTTTTAAGAACAGAAATGCATAAAATACCTTCGTTCAATAAAGCTTTTGATACAATGCCACATGGAAAATCAGTACTTGAATTGAAGAGACACTGGTGTAATTTAGCCATGAGTCATGTACTGATATATATAGCACAGAGGTGTCACTGCAAGCTTAAGGACAGGATTGTAGAGGAGGTTGCACATCCCTTAAGCACAGCCTAAAAAGGTTTGTAGGTGGCACAAGCAAATGACAGCCTAAGTAGCCTATGACTGAACCTCCTGAAACAACACTAGCAGTTGCCACTGTGTGATTTGAGAATTCCTAAATGTAATGTAAGAGAAAAAAGAAAAAAAAAAAAACAACCCCAAAAATCATCTGTGGAAAGGTATGGAAACTTGAACAGTTGGAGAGAGGAATGAACTGCTGACAAAATGAAGTCCTATCAGCTTGTTTGTAGCAGAAAAGCAAAGAAAAGTGGGAGATTGTACAAGGTGAGGAGCTGAACCTGCCTGGCAGGTTGATGCCCATCTTCAGGCTTTCACCTGGGGATTATGTGCCTCCAGGTAGCATTACTTGCCTCCAAGCCTTGCTCGGTGAATTCCTGCCAAGAGGCTCCACCCAGCCTGGCTTTTCCTGGCACAGCCCAGCACCCTCTTGCAGCTGCCTTCTGAAGAGGAGTCAGCATCTGCATCCCACTGGCTCGCAGCTCAGCTGCCCACTACCCACATCCATCACTCTGGCAACTGAAATATTAGTGTGGGCACTACTCTTCAAAATTCAAATTACTTGCTTTTGCACAAAGACTGTGTTATAACTGTATTTGATGAGGAACAAGATCAGAGAGGCAACAGCAGCTGGAAAGACCAGGAAAAACCATTACAGGATGAGTATCTGCAGTCTAAGAAGGCAGACCCCCTTATACCCTGATGAAGTGTTAATTTACATGAGTGAAAGACACTTTTCACAAAGTGGGAGCGTTGTTAACAGGAACTGCCAAGAATTTTAGTTGAGATATTATAATGTTCCACACATTCCCAAGAAATTTTGAAGCAAGGGTGAATAACTGGGTTTGAGAAATCTATCAACAACAAACTTACTGAAAAGAAACAGTGATACTGAACTTGAAAACAGAACTGAATAACAGAAAACACAAATTAATGCAGAAAAATTACTAGATAGCACTATTGACATGCTAATGAACTCTACCTATATCACCCATAAAGATCTCAAATTACTGTGCATAAATTTTCAAACATGAGCTAACCACTTACATGTGATCAAAAAGGAAAATAAATCAAGAACAAAACAGAAAACTAACCAATATCTTTATTCATGATATACTGCATTCTGACAGCTACATCTGCTCTGATCATCTTGCCTCAGAGACATAGACACTTTGCAAGAGATATAGAATAAAGCAACACAATAATCAGAAGTATGGAGCAACTTAAGTACAAAGCAACCATAAACAAATCCTAAATATTACATAGACCACAGGAATCAGGGTAAGATTATAATATTATTCCTCTAAAAAACTCTCAGTCACACAACTTCAAATGAAACAATATGCCACTAAAATTTAAAGAGTAAATAAGAAATCTCAGTTATTTACCTTTTTAAAAAAAGCCTACACAAGAACAGGTAGATATAATTTACACATAAAATAAAAAACAATTATGTTGTAAAGTAGAAAAAAGAGATGTTGCTTCTACATGGAAACATAGAAACCTGAATCCTGAAAGCTGAGTTCATTCCAAGACTGTATTCCTAAAGAAAATTTCCAAGATGATTTACAACAGCCCATAACAAATACGCTGCAATTCCATGAACTCCAACCAAAACACAGGAAGGAGTTAAAAGAAGTGACATGAAGGAAAGAAGTTTGAAGGACTGTTTAGTGATGAATAAGGTGACAGAAAATTCAGTGTGACCCTGCAGAGTAAAAATAACAGTCACATTCAGGAAGAGAGATAAGGATATGAAGACTTGACAGACTCAGTATTGTTTCAACAGAGATCTGATACAAGAATCTTCTTGCCTTCTGGCTGTATTCTAGAAATATACCTTTTTTGTACAGTAAATTTAATTTGTAGAACTATTAAATTCAAACTATGCTGTTTTCAAAACTGCATCAGATAGCTAGTAACATTTAGAATGTCGTGTCACTGTCCAACCAGAGATTTGATTTCTCCCTTCCCTTCAGTAACACACTTATATTTCAAGAAGGAGAGAAGTGACATCATCTGCTCTATCTTCCCTGGAAAACCTGTGGCAGAATTTAGTGGTAAAGACCACCTTAAGGAGTTCTCTAGATTCTTATTACTGCAATTGTTGTGCTGTCTGGAGCTACTAGCTACAGAAACTCTTCCTGCTTTTTTCTCCAATCACCAGCAATGACAAATATTCCTGCATAAAAGATCAAATGCTTGACCCAACTGGGTAATTTTATTTGATCCTAACAAATTCTCAAGTAAGATACTGAAAACCAACTGCTTAGCTCTCAGAATGCCATTACTGGCCAACCTTGCAGATGATTGCCATTTGGCTGATACCACCAGACAGTGTCACCTACACTCTCTGAAAGTCACACACACAGCTGGAGAAATATAATCATATTGCTGTGGATAGTTAAATTCCATTAAATACACTGGTGTGGATTGTTTAAAGTTAACTGTATATTGTAAGCCCCACTTCTGGATACGCTGATTGCTGCTGAGCATGCTGTGAAATAATTTTTCATTCATGATCCCAGTCTTTTGTTTTAAGAGCTTTGAAGAACAGAATTTCAACTGAATATCTAATAGGAGCTTTGGGTATTCAAATTACACATTTGAAGACTCATAAACAAATTAGAGCAAATAATTATAAATCCTTGTCTCCTTTCAAGTAGAAGTCACATTTCATTAGAATCTCAAGATCAAAAATAAGAACTGCATTACTAACTCCATAAACATGCAGTGAGAGGGCACTGACCTTGTAAGAGAGAACAGTACGCTTAGAAGACACTATATCCCACTGCTTGAAGCAATCTCATAAGGCAAGGACTAATGAAGAAATTCCCCCAAAGACTGTCTAAGCACAAGGCACTCTTTTGTTTGCAGGGAAAGGGAGACAACCTGGTCCTGGGGAACGCAGTTACAGCACAGAGCTGAAGAGCACAACATTCAGAGCTGGTTTCAGTGCAAGAAAGACATTATCAAATGTACACTGCCAATCACTGATACTGGGACATCCCTCCATCGTGAATGCCTTCCTTAATCACTGCCAGGACTCTACTGGCTACAGACTATAAGTGTATCAGACTATTGACATACAAACTGCTCACTGTAAATACGTGCATATATATTTGTGGGCATCCATATACACATACTCCTCTAATTTACAGTCTGCTAAGAAAGAAGGTATGAAGAATTCATATGGTGCATCATGGCATTTTGCACCGAATAAACATCAGTCATAATAAGTAAAAAGAAGAGAGGACAAAAACCAAAAAACTAAAAAAGTATGATCTAAAGTAAACCAAAAAACAGACCATCAGCATTACAGAGTGTGTCTGATAATTCCTATCTATTATGTTTTGGTGGGCACACTACAGCAGTCTCAGCACACGAAATGGGTTCAATTTGGATGAAAAAAGATTTTCAGATACCCTTAGGAATGCACCTTACATGCTCTGACTGCCTATGGGCAGGAATAGACTGGATCAGCCCCAGCATTAAACCCCACAGGAGTGTGATATAAACATGGGGTTCACTCTGCAGATCCACTCTTACTGCATTACACTGCTTGCTTCTGCAGCCCCAGCCACAGATTATTCTGTTCTTCCACTCTATCAGGAAGAAATAAGACAACAGATTTCACAGATTTTTAATGTCTTGCCAGTTCACACGTCCCCACTTGTCCCCTCACAGTGCCAGCATGGTATACAGTCTTCGGCAGAACACAGCCCACCTACGTGCTGTCACATATGGGAGAAAGTGTTAACATAGTGATCTATATTTTAGTGGAAACAATCATTTAAGGGCTGGAGACCACTTAAAGCATCACACAGTATTTGCTAGCCAAATTCATGCACACACCAAAAAAAGCCTTGCAACCTGCTGACAAAGTTTATTCTTCCAACTGCAACATTAGCTCCCACAAAACTAATCCATAATCACTTGGCTCATCACAAAATCCACCCCATGCACATGAATTAGGACTCCTGAAGTATCTAATATTGGATATCAAACAAAATAGAGGATTTCGGAGAACCAAAGACAATACACTAGAGATGGAATTTATTCATACACCAATAGGGTGCCCAGAGAGGTCATGCAGTGTCCCTCTCTGGAGACATGAGACATTCCAAACCCATCTGGATGTGTTCCTGTGTAATCTGCTCTAGATGGCCCTGCCTTGGCAGAGGGATTGAACTAGATGATCTCCAGAGGTCTCCTCCAACCCTAGCAATTCTGTGATGAATGAAACATATCGGTGTACTGGGGTGGCCTGCCAGAAAGGTTGATAGTGATCTATCTAAATTAACCAAACTATGTTAGGACATGATCTTATAGATCTCAATCAAGCAAGTTCCTGACACAGTGGATAATAACCAAGAAAACAAAGCAATCCTGGAATAGGTAGAGAGCAAGCATGACTGCTCAAAAATGGTCTTAAGGACTGGATGTTTAAAGATGGCATTTTTTCTAATACAAAGTGAGAAGAGCATTTCAGGTTATTAAAATTTCTAGTGTGTTTTTATAGGCACACTGTGCTTTATCAGACTCCTACTCTTCCATTTATATTCTGCCTCTAAAAAACATGTCATATACTCAGAAAAAAATAATTCAAATTAAACATTTTGAAGCTTAATCAGATTACACATGAGCATCCTGTAATGGAGAACAGCCAGGCAAGCACTGGCCTTCAGAATCTATTTTTACAATCAATATCTCAGAAAGATCTCTTAGCTTTCATAACATATATATATATAAAATACACACAGGTATTTCAGTACTAATTATCTACTCTTGACAAAATAAACAGCAAGAAGAAGAAGATAAAGAACCCATTTTTCTTTTAAATTCATTAAGAGCTCCAGACTGAAGAGGGAAAACCAAGAATGTATATCAGAAGGTCCACAGTTTTTCCTTCAGCTTATAGTCTTTTTAAATATTAATAACTTCTCTTCAAACCTATTTCCTTGTAATGTAGGCACATTTTCATCTAATTAAGAAAACATAACAACTAGTTTTAAGTTTCATTTTGTACAGTTAAACTTCCAAACACTTAATTTAATTTCAGCTAGGTTTTCAATATTTATTAGTGGAAAAGGTCCCAAATTAAACCCATATGATACTACTCAGGCAGCAACTTGCTTACAATGACACAGGTTCAGGGATGCAAACTAGTATTTGTTTTCATTTATGCAAAAGATTTTTCTGCTACTTCTTAAATAGATACAGCTAAAGGCAATTTAAATAAACTGTCCCATTCATGTCTCTAGGTTCATTATTGGGGAGAGGAGAAGGTTTAAAAATGAGAATAGCATTTTAAGACTGTAGTTACTGGTTTGCAGTGAACTTAAGGGTCTGGGAATTTCTCTAAGGATCCAACCTGGCCCTATCATTTAAATTCTATTAAAATAAAGGCACCATTTACAGGAACAGAGATTTCACTAGGTGCTCTGAAAATGCAATCAAACCTGTGTGATTCTACAGTAGCTCTAAGTATCTCTCTAAAACACTGAAGTACCACTTGAAAAACTCCTCAGAACAAACACAGCAACACTTAAAAAGCACAATTTGCCTTCAAAGTTAAGTGCAGTATAAGGCTCTTGACTTGGTTCTTAAGTTTGTTGACTCAATGCAGGAACAGGTAAGTGCTTTACAGAATCAAAACACCACTGATCCAGCAAAACGCTTTGTTCTCATTGTTCTGTGGAGTAAAGGAAATCGAAGCAGGCTAAGTTACATTGTTTGAGATCAACAAAGGGAAGACTCATCATAAGCAGAATGAAAAATGTCTTCAGCCCCATGTTTCAATGATATATCATTCCTTCAGGCAAATCAGTAGGCAAAATTAACCTCACAGATCTATCATGAGTACTTCAGGTTTTTCCAACCACCCTTCTACAGTCATGTGTGTCACTTTACAGAATAAGCAAATCATTCCAGCTTGGTCCTGAAATCTATGCAATCTCAGGAAATCCTAAGAAATTCCCCTTTTTTAAAAAACTTCATTTGCACAAAAATATTTCAAAGCACTATATTAAAAAAGAATAAAGCAGGTACAGGTATGAAGACTTTTTAAAAGTGTCAGCATTTACCTTACAGATCCTTTTAATTAACCAGCTTCAAAACAACTTTGAAATTTAACTACTCCTATCCTTCCTGAACCTCTTTGAAAGAGCAGAAGTAATTTCTCTTGGTGTTTCCATTTAAAAATACAACATTTTCTACTCTATAAGCTCAATAATTCTGAAAGCTTTGGGGAGACTTTTTTTTTTAATATACTCACCACTTCCCCCTAGTCTCCTGAAGACAGCACAGTATTAAGCCATGCGAAAAATGACAACCTGAATAAGCAAAACTCTGATCCCTAATTTTTAACTTTAAAATCTCAACTCTAGCATTTGCACCTACATCTAAACCAGTATGCACAGTTGTCTGCACCAGTTTGAATTTCTACTAGAAACTGACACTAAAAATTCAAGACAAAATAGCAACTCTAATCGCAAAACCGACCCCAGAACCCTTCTGAAAACAGCAGTAATATTTGCTTTTTTCCTGCATCCCTGCAATAGACATTAAGGATTAAACAATTCCAGCCTGACACCCAGGCTTGCTCACTTTTTCTTGTCAGATCCCTAATGACTGGGGACAGTGGTGTGTCAGCTTAGGACAGTTTGAGGTTGGCTGTGCTGCCTGCCATGTTCATGCCACAATAATGTACACAGCACTTCAATCATCAGCTCGAGAATTTTTTCAAAGCGTAACCATATGGGTTTTGGCTTATCAAAGTGTAGTGCTTTATCCTGAAGTGCCAGACCAGAAATCAGAAGCTGATTGTAGAGCATGTGAGGCATCCAGCAGTAATGGCTGTGCTGCAACCTGAAGTCATTGCACTGAACAGCAGATGCCTGGGTGCCCTCACTACATTTTTGGATACTCCTGAAGCTCCTCAGCGTATACACCTGTCCATCAGGAGTATTAAGAATCTGCTACATAACTTCATCAACAGAGAATCCAGGGAGGACTTCAAAAGATGATCTGATCCAACCTCTTCTCATGGGAAAGGGAGCCAACATGAGATTATCTAGCACAATGTCTAGCCACCTCTTGAAAATATCCACTGGAAGGGGACATGATTCCAGAGACTGCTTGACCACCAAATTGACTGTTCTCAAAATACTCACTTTTAAAAAGCGAGTACTACCTTGACACTGTACAGCCCTGAGAACACCAGCAGAGATCAAGCAAGTACTTAAAAGAATGACAGCCTTTATCTTAACAATGCTTCCGTTTAAGACAGCAGGCAAACCTTAGCTAGGCTGGCACACTGGCAGAGTCTAGAGCTTCTCCTGCTGCAAGAATTTCCATGCTGAAACCAAAGCAGTCTGAAATGACAAAAACTACAATCCTATGGACTGCACTGCAATATCTAATCAAAGCTGCCGGCTTTACTGGCACAGAACCAAAAACTTGCTGCAACAATAACCTGATCTGTTAATTCTAGGCATAAAAGCACATTTTTAAACCAGAAAGTACTCAACAAATATACACTGTACTTACTAAAGACTTCTGTGACCCTTATGCAAATATTTCACAACGTGTGAAAAAACCAAAGATAATTATAGCTTGAACTATTATCACAAAGTCAATACCTACTACTACTGTTCCATAATACAAAAAAGCTTTCACTAATTTAAGTTTCAAGAAACAGTCAAAAGTCTAAGAAGTTATGCACACTTGCAGGCTGGATAAGCATGTAAAATATATCATGGAATATATCAATAAAACTACCCCCAAATGCTGAGTTCTAATTTTCCATTTGCCATTTTAATTACATAGCATTAATAAAATAATACTCTCAAACACTAGGCACACAAACCAGTGTTGACTTTGAATAACACTGACTACTCTGCAAATTAAAATCTGTTTTTTAAGCTATGACAAATATTTTTTCAGAATAATGAAGGGGCTTAATACAGTACAAATCTTCTCTCTTTTCTTCTCTAGACCTCACTTTTCTACACTAGACAACATTCTTAAAAATTACTTGTACCAAAAACGCTTTTACACATTTGTGTAAAGAGACAACAAAAATTGAACATTTGTTCCTGAAATGTCCTAGACAAACATTAAAGCTGTATTTGGAGCACATATTGGCATTCCCATTATCTGGGATACACTCATTTTCCATCTAAGAACGAAGAGGGAAGATTTTGATATACTTATTCCATAACTGTGCTTATCAACAAATAATTTTTACTTTTGGGAGACAGAATCACACTGAAACTTTGGCCAACCATACCATACTGTCAACCTCTTGAACGGTATGGTAACACAATGTGAGGATTGGTATAAGGAAAACCTAAATGAGAAACTAAAATCAATACTGTAAAGATTTAAAGAAAAGTTTACTTTTATATTTTTATACACTTTTACCAAATCAATTTACTCTACAAGTCCCTTTTTAAATAGACAGCATACAGAAGCTTTCTATTTTACAAGGATGATGTAGTGAACTTTTTCAATCTGCCACTCCAAGAAACATCACAGACCACAAAAGCATTTTTTCCTTCACACAAATTTGAGTGGCTCCAATAAATGTTTGTTGTGAAACAGATTTAAACAAGTCATTGCAAATAACATATGTTCGATTTCATTGTGATTAATTTTGGCTCATTTCATGCAGAAAAACAAGCACCTGTATACTTTAAGCTTAAAACAGATAGTCACATGGAATTTATACTGTGCTCATTAATCTCTTACCGCCTGCATTTAAATGTCTGAAGTTACCTTATTCTTCAAACAACTGTACTGGTCTAGCTTGTTTTTTCCATTCACTCCAGCCAACATATAAGACCGGACACTCACAGCTCACAGAAGGACTCATATTTGTCTGCATCTTCCTGACCCTGCTGTGGCACAGCCACAAACCATTCCACCTTTTCCTTTCACTGGAATCCTCAGTATCTAATTTTTAAACGGATCAACTGTCAGCACTGAAAACAGCATTAGAAATTATTGTTACTCCCCTTGAGAATACCACTTAATAGGCTTATGCAAATTATGTAACTTTTATTTACTGCCCTAGACAAACCTAAAGGGAACAAGTTGTCGGAAACAGCTTTGTTCCCCAGCCATATGCTCAGCCCAATCATCAGGGATGGTTGAGCGCTGCACTTAGACTGTCATTCAAGAAATAATAAACGATCTCTTGGGACATGTTGCCAAGGCAAGTATACTCATGGAGTCTTCATAAACTACAAAATTACAAACTCCATTATTTCCTAAAAATCTGAACAAGCAAAGTGCTTTAAAACTTTTGGGTTATTTGAAGTACATCTTCACATTCAACTGAATGCAAGGAAATGGATCCATAGCAGCTTCAAGCTGGCTGCTACCACAGCCATTGAGGAGCACTTCTGAAGTGAGAATAATCACACTTCTGGTATTATTGTATTTAGATATCACCTTTAAACATTCCTGTTTCAGATGCAAGTATCAATTCTATTTCAAAATCATGGGACACAGGTCAAATGAGCTGAACAAGGCTAAGATGCATATTCATGCACCAAGAATAAACACCTTCTGAGAAAGTCTTGAGTCCTTTTTGGGCAGTTGACACTGTTTAGAGAGAGAGAGAGAGAGGAGCTTTCAAATTTTGAGCTACGAGCATACGAGTATACTTTGAGTGCTAAAGATTCTAGCAAAAGTCAGTGCACATGCAGCAGTCTGTCAGTCTCACCATTTAATCATGTAAGATCAGACTGGTTTTCCAATGTATGAGTGTTCCAGTTGTCAAGTCCAAGGTATAATTTTTATTTGCTATATAAGTTGCAGTACTGCAGCCCTTGTCACAGAGCTGATTTATGAACCTGATTTACAGAACCACAGAATTATTTAGGTTGGAAAAGACCTCAAACACCTAGTACAACCATTAACCCAGTACTGGCAGGTCCACCACCAAATCATGTCCCCAAAGGCCACATTGGGACGTCTTTTAAATACCTGCAGGGACAGTGACTCCACCATTTCCTTGAGCAGCCTGTTCCAGTGCTTAACAATCCTTTCCAGGAAGAATTTTTTCCTAATATCTAATCTAAACCTTCACTGGTGCAATTTGAGGCCACTTCCTCTTGTTCGCAGGCAGGACACCTTTCACTAGGTTGCTCAGAGCCCCACTCAGCCCGGCCTTGAATACTTTCAGGGACAGGGCAGCCACGACTTCTCTGGAAAACCTGTTCCACTGTCCCATCACCTTGATGGTAAAGATTTTTTCTCCTAATATCTAATCTAAACCTACCCTCTTTCAGTTTGAATCTATTCCCCCTTGTCCTTCCTGTCACTACACGCTCTTGTAAATAATCTCTCTCCGGCTTTCTTGTAGGCCCCCTTTAGGTACTAGAAGGCCAGAGTTAGAGCACCCCATGCCTTCTCGTCTCCAAGCTGAGCAAACACAGTTCTCTCAGTCTTTCCTCACAGGAAAGGTGCTTCATCCCTCTAATCATCTGTGAATGCACTTAGAGAAATAACCATCCAAGCATTAGCACATATATTAAATACTTTGCAAAAGGGCCAGAAGGATTTGCTGACCTGCTCTAAGCCATGCCGAAAGGCCTCTAACACTTCTTAAAGCAATTTTTCTCTCCTTCTCAAGCAGTTACCTTTTCTCACCTCTGTATTTACCCAAAAAATTTCAACCACCTTAACCCATGTATCGCAATGCCTTTAAAAACACTGAAAAAAAGAGTAATAACCCCCTTTGTAGCATCAAGAACGGAACAATTCATGTCCCAAGAAACCACATTTATTCAATTCAGCACTTGGATGCACTCAGTTTGCCAATACCTGTGTGGAGAGTAAGAGAACGTTGCTGTTGCCTCTGTGTTTCCTCATTCTGTGCTGAATAACCATTTAAAAATATATATTTTATTCACCTTCCCCCCAACCCCGGACATTATCAAAAATTGTCTCTACAGTTGTCTACAACTTGTTACTCTGCCTACAGCAGTCAGCTGTCAAATCCAGGTCTGGGACAGCTGGCACATTACTCTGACTACACAGCTGGGATTAGCAACACTCCTCAATTTGAAGCTCAAGAGGAGTTCTTGGATAGGGTTTTGTTGTTGTTTGTTTGTTTGAAGATTCTTTCAACCAAACTTTAAAAGTGCTTTCATCAACAACCCATCTATCAGAATAACCTCATTAGTCTAGACCCAGTACTTAGAAGTGATGCCTGTTATGTATGCAGCTAGCCACCAAAGCTTTCCAATACATGCACAACCCATTCAGATCTTAGAATTCACTTATTCATTAACAATTTGGGGGGTTGCCAACTCAATATTAAAAGTGACAGATGTTCATAAAGTGATGTCTAACAACTACAGCAGCTTTCTGATAAAACAGAAAGTAGGTTTTCACTGGCTTAACTGCCATTAGCATATCTAACACAAAGTAAGGAATACAATAAAAAGGTGAAGTATTAGCAATTCACACATTTTAAATTAGCTCATGTCCCCAAAGAACTAAAGAATTCTAATTGCCACTGGTAAGCTCCCATTTCTGTTCGAGTTTCAGTGTGGTTTTGCCTTCTCTCTTGAAGGCTATTATCTCTACATACTTTTTCTTATATCATTACTGTATGTGCCTTTTGGATGAGCAATACCTTCTTTGAAATTTGACTTGAACAAAACAAAACCAAAGAACTCAAATCCCTTCCCTCCCTGTGAGTAATCAGAGCTAATGCTCAGCAACAGGTAGGTGACTTCTGCTGCTCCTGGCACACAGCGAGGATATGCGGAAGTTCCAACTACTAACCATAACCACGTATGCTGAAGGAAATCGCACTGGTTGAACGCCCAAAAGGGATGAGTTGGATTTCTTCAAGCTACTCACTACTGCATACAGCCTATCCTCCACTTCTCAGTGTATACCTGAAGGTAAGGTAGATTGCTTATGTTACAGTAATTTCTACACAGTGGTTCAGGAACTCCTACCACTGTCTGGAATGAATAGGAAACCTTCACATTCAGCCTTGCTTATGTGTAAAAATGTGCTCAATATGGTATCAACTCACTCTCTTTCCTGAAAAGCTGATGACGAACATTCAGACTAAATACAAGACTGGTAAAATCCACAGATTTATCTTTCTGTGCAAAGAAGACTGACTAGTGAGAAATTCTCTCTCCCATGTCACCTAATTCTTGCATTTGTGACAGAGTCAGCACTAACAAAAACAACATAAAGGAAGTATTGAGAGAAGGGAACACAAAGTGAAGCACAGCTTGTGTACAAAAATAGGTTTGTCCCATAGCCATCAACAAAAGCACTTTAGGGCTATCTATCAGCCCCTGTCTGAACATAGGAGAACAGCAGAAGTTTGTCTCAGGACAGTGAATCTCAGACATAAGTCATTGACTTAGGCAAGACAGAAAGAGTTCAGAGAACTCCAAAGATAAATTATAAAGCTTTTCCTTGTTATATACAAAAACAGTAAATAAAAAGGCAAGTTTAAAAAGCCTGAATGCACTGTTCAAACTCACATTATAGATTACCATGAGACCTAAGCTTTCACCTTCAACAGTGTTCTGTCATTTCGCAAAGGCAAAACCCAGCTCACAAATACCAGACACTGAAGTACACAGAACTGCTCAATGAATTTTAAGTAACCCATGTGTAAACACAAAAAAAAAAAAAAAAAATTTACACAGCACAGAAATTGAGCTCATAGAATTTTCTCAGAGTAAACAAACCAAATAGAGGAAAACAAACAAGTTACAGCTTTATAGTTAGAAATAACCTGGTTTCTCACCTTAAATGTCCTTAGCCACTATATAAGCTATCATGACCAAAGAACTTGAGTCACCATACACTAATATCATCATGCTCAAACACAGAGCTATACTCGTGAAAAAATTCAACTCATTCCTATCTTAACAACTGGTTTGTTCTTAGGTTGAGCCACCTCATTAAACATTCTCAAGGTAAACTCTGGCCAGTGACATCTATAAAGGCAGCATTGAGCTCTGAGAGCTTCACACTTCTTTCCAAATGTACTTACAGCTTTCAGCAACATATGGCACTTTTTGTGTGAATCACAAATGCCTACCCACCACCATTTCAAGGAGGATGGAATTCTAAGGGAATTGATGAAAAGTGTAAGAGAATTAAGAATATGAAGTTTGGGTTCACTCCTGAAACAGATTTAGTAGTTACGGCTTTCAGAAATTAAATACTCACTATTTCACTGATTCTGTGGCAACATTTTTAGCCTAGTGTGCTGCTTTTGGCTAGAGTAGAATTACAGTAGGTAGTATGGGGTTATTTTTTTGATTTGTACTGGAAACAGTGTTGGTAACACAGGGATGCTGTAGTTACTGCTGAGCGCAGTTTGCAGAGAGTTAAGGCCTTTCCTGCCTCTCACCCCATCCCACCCCACCAGTGAGTGTGTTGGGAGCGCACAAGGAGCTGGGAGGGGAAACAGCCAGGACAGCTGACCCCAAGTGACCAAAGACATATTCCAAACCAGATGGCATCATGTTCAGCATATAAAGCTGAGGGACCAAGAAGGAAGAGGGGACATTTGCAGTGATGTTCTTTGTCTTCCCAAGACACTGGTATGCATTAAGGAGCCCTGCTCTCCTGGATATGGCTGAACACCTGCCTGCCCATAGATTAATTCCTTGGTTTGCTTTACTTGCAAGCACAGCTTTTGCTTTATCTGTTAAACTATCTTCTATCTCAATACAGGAGGTTTTTTCACTTTTACTCTTCTGATTCTCTCCCCTATTCCACTAAGGTGGAGAGTGAGCAAATGGCTACGAGGTGTTTAGTTGCCAGCTGGGATTAAACCATAAAATCAGTAACTCAGTTTTAAAAGTTAGAATAGTTAATACAAGCATTAACCTCCCAAATATGTCCAGAACATCCATATGAATTTATATTTCATCTTGCTAAAAAAACTTTAATGTAGATTTGAGCCCTCCTACCGCAAAAATGAGAACAAATTTAGTTGGGAGTACGTCTCTTACAAGAACTGTACTGCTCAGATGATTAATTGAAAAGAAGAGCTAATGATTCTTTAGTTGTAAAATTTTTAGACACAGTTATATGTGCAGAAAAATTGGATTTGCCAATTTGTTTTATTTCACCTAGCTTCTTTATTACCTTCAGACTTGAGAGAGAGGAAGCAGCAGTACAAGTACTATTCCCTCACTTTAAATGCTTAACTCCTTGCCATTAATGTCCCTTTATCTCAGTGGGTGCATAACTTCAGAGTTGCCATATAACCCATCAGGAATTAGGTAACAAAGTCACCTCTTTAGGAGAGCAGGAATGCTGCAGCATTTTGTTCCTGACAAAAAGCTAAAGCAGCAGACAGAGATGAGACACGGGGAAGCAGAACGGTCTCCTGTCAGGGTAGCTCGATCCCTTCAGGGCCAGAGGGCAAGTGCCAGTTTCGGCCCTTAGAGCCTGAGCCCCGAGTCACTGGGCAAAGCCCCAGCCCTGCCCACTGAGCCTCTTACTGCAGCAGGAGCCTGCAGCCAGGACAGCATAGCTCCTGCAGCCCATCCCCCTCCCGCCTCCCTCCACTTGCTGCATCAACTTGGTAGCCAGCATCTCGAACGAGCAGGAAACGTGCCTTTTTCTAGATCCCCTCCTAATAAAGTCCAGATAGGCAGAAAATCGTAACGTAAAATAAAATCTCTTCTGATGTACTTCACATCCTTTCTTCAAGAAAACATCTGAGGAATTGTCTGGCTCTGTAGATACTACAGTCCAGAAGTTCCAACACAAGAGAATATAATGCGAGGTAAAGGAAATCCGAGATGCCTGAACTGACACACAGGCAAAGAATTAATCTAGCTGAAGACCCGTAAGAGCAGGACAAGTGCAATCAGTTTCCAACTACATCCATAACCTCCTATCCCAACACCAGCACGGTGTGGTTGCCACGACAGCTCTATCCATTTGAGAGACCACAGCACTCATGCTACATTAAGTTGAGCATGTAACAACAGCATAATTTGAAATACCTTTTAACTATTATTTCACTAACTAAAGAAAAAAATGAAAGCAAGATGCCAACATTTACATTTCAATGAGATGCTCACGCTTGATAAAAGACTCAAGCTAAAATTACATTCCAATTCTCTGATGTTTTTCCGCTAGAAGAATTTAAAGTTTCTCACACCACTATTTACCAGTTAGTCTCTTTTTGATTTACCCAGTAAATATTCCATTATAACCGTCTTGGTTTTAATCACTAGCAGCTACTCTACATTACATAATTAAATGTTTTAGAAGAGTACTGCTGTAAGTGCTTCAGAAGTGTTCAAAGAAAAAATAAAATATGAATGTTATCTTTCCAAGCGGCAAAGAAGATTAGCAGTAACAGAGAAATTTCAAGATTATCTTCAATGACCCACTGAAAAATTAATCTGTACTAAAAAGAATAAAATACTTCTTGAAAATGTAGAGAAGTCAAAGTAATTTATGTTTTAAATTTCCCATGTTAAAAAGGGATTGTAAAAGTAGAGCCACAAGAACCAAACTGGTTAATGAAAACATAACATTTCCTTGGCTTACAGTAAATGCTGATCTTACAACCAAAGAGAGAAAAATTACCTGCAGATGTGGTACATAAAATTTTTCTATTTCTTTTAAGGCTTGCCTTGTTAAGATAATTATAGTACCTGAACCAGCAAGAAGCAGAAATTTGACACAAGTTCACTTAGTCAAAACACAGAACCTTCAATTCCCACACCACCTTTTCCACACCTAAGGAACTATGGGAGGCCATCCAAATCACTTTTGCTAACATTCTGCAACAAATCATCCATAAACTAGAAGCTGCCTTAATTCGCAATTGCACACTGCATTTTCAATTTATATCATGTCATTCACCTCCTCCATAACATTATCACATTTTCTTCTCACATTCTTCTCTGTGCTAAAATAAAGTCTCTCTTGCAGGCCAAAGGAGTATTTGCTAGAATATCTTTATTCTCAGCTGCTGTCCTCTCATTATGTCCCCTGTTGTCTTCGTTCTTCAATCCCATACCCACCTCTTCAATACAACATGAACAAATGAGTTAAACCACCAGAAAAAGTAACTAGTTGTGGTGGATTTTTAATCTCTTCATCTCTTCAGATCTAGAAAGGATGCCTTTTGAAAGGTACACTTAAGCAAAATTCAATTTTTGCATTCAATACAGGAGTGATTGAGTAACACAACATGGTTATAGCACCCAGGGAAGTCAGACCGGATGACCACTTCCCTTTACATCTATAAAATGCAACTACTGTAGCACTAAAAAGCTGTAGAAAAATAAACCACCTATAAGTAGAATAGTCAGTATTTAAAACTGTGGTAGTGAGCAACACACTAACATATATTCCAATACGACTGCAAAAGAGGTGGTATAAGATTTTATGAAACATGAAGTTAAGAAAGACAGGAACTTGCAGACAGTATCCTGTGGGCTCCCCAAGGGTCAGGTTCTAAAGACCCCTCATGGACTTGTCACACCCATACAAAACTACTGCCTTTCCGCTCAGGTTTCTCACCTTATTCTCCTTTCTCCCTTCAATCCTCTCTTGACATTAGTCCCAATAGCTCCTGTGACAGCTACTTTAAAAGCTTTCCTTCACAATGTGCCTCCATCTTCAAACGCTGTTTCTAAACTGGTCTAAGAGCTACATGTGCTAGAAACTCCCACTCAGAACTTGTGTCCCAAAGCTGGAGACGAGTATTTCTTTTCAATCCACTGATCAAAATACACTTTGCATCAACACCCATTAACCTACCACAGCCTATCATTGATAGCACCTTCTGATTTCTGCTACTGGTCCTTATTTTCCTGTTACCACATGATTTCCGCATATAGCACACATCTCAATGTATTCCCAGTGGTATACTTATTTTTAAAAAGTTTCATCTTTTTGTGACCAACATAAAAATAAATAGATGAACAAGAACCTATTTGTACTTTTCAGACAACATTTTTGGGGAAACTACTGGCACAACAACTAGAGAAGGTAACAAATTATTTTAGCGCATAGCTGTTAAATAACAAATAAAACCCCTAGTATTTTATCGGAGACTGTAACATTCTTCCACAAATGCCAATTAAAACACCATGAAAACAACAACCCAAAATTTTAACTTTAGTCTGCAATTATGCTTCCCATCTACATGTCAAGTGAATCTGAAATTTGGACCTGAAGTGGAAACCGCAAGTGTGAACCCGTCTTGCAAATACAGTACTCATCTGTGAGCCAGGACATGTCATGAACTCCTCGGAAGTTCCTCTCTTCCCACGCTCAAGCTCACACCAAGCAGACATCACAGGAAATGACAGCAACAGTTCACATGGAGTTCTTCAGCAGAAATGATGGATGTAATTCTAGGTCAGCAGGTTATTCTCAAAATATGCAAACTGATGAATTACCAGTTGCTGCAAGCCCACATGAGTGAGTTCCTGTTGTTGGAATATAACAGAATTCAGCAGAACATGTGCTTATTGCTTTACAAGCATGTAAATAGCTATGGCTGAAGTACATTTTGGTATTCAGTGCATCTCAATGCAAACAAGCCTCAGATGCAGCTGCCAATATACATTTTAATATTATCAGCTTGTTCTTCTCTTCCTTTCCATTAAAAAAAACAAAAAAACCCACAAAAAAACCAAACAGAAAACACACAAAAGAAAACCCACAAAAAAACCAAATAAACAAACAAACAAAAAACCAACAAACCAACCAACCAACCAACCAACCAACAAACCAACTTGGGACTAACACTGGGATTTGTGACCTCACTAGAAGGACCTCGCTTTGCATTAGTGCAATCTGAAGTGCCAAATGCAAGAATATCACCCAGAAGTACACACACCAAACTCAGACTAGAATTTTATGTATTTAAAGGAGAGGAATAGTGACTGCAAAAACAGTATTTTTCCCAGAAGTAAGAGGTATATGCATTACATGTATATGCATACAGACCTATGGAGAAAGAAACACATACTGTCATTTTATGCTCTGCAAGATGTGGTCTCTGTTGTGAAGCTGCTGGAAAGCTGCTACCACACAGCTGGTGTTTCATGACTCTCCCTCTGATTCAGGTAAGAGTCAACAAAAAAAAAGCATCAACTAATATTAATTTTACTCAATGTGGAGATTATGGAAACAAGAAAGACACTTTCAGCAGCACCAGTTTAAAATGAACAGTGTCAGTACCAGCTATTCTTTTAAATGGGTTTCATCTTGACTGCCCTTCCCAGAGAACTCATAGCAAGATCTGCATTGCACAAGTACCTCAAACGCACTCCTCCTCTACTCTGCTAGCAGGTAAAACTAATTTAAAAAACCACAATACTAGTGGTTTCATGGCTTGACATCGGCTTTTTTTCTCCAGTGGCCCACGCACACAGCCCCTCTGCAAACAACATAGTCAATATTACCACAGAAAAATACCATGAAGACAGTTTTAAAAAATACTTTGTGGTCTTGGTCACAATGGAGACAAATCAGAGGGAAACTATACTGCCATTTAGCTCCTCAAAAAGCTACACATGTCATTTTGTTTTCCCACTCAAGGGCATCCATCTGTATGCTTTTCTGCGGGATTTACTAATGCACCTCATTTTCTTCAGCCATGTTTGCCAGCAATCTCTCTTTTCAAGCACAGCCCTGTTACTTCACAGAGGTCCCTATAGAACATACGGCCATAAGAAGCAGGCAAAGCAGTTTATCTTGATACACTGAGCATCAGTCAGATGAAGATTTCTAGCAAGAGGAACAAACACACACATAGCTCAGACAAAGGAGAGAAACGACTCTGCACTGAAATATGTAGAAAACCACCACAGGAACGGTGTGGTAATGACGAATGAGAAGACCTCTAAGACTTCCCCACCAGGCTAGCCCGAAGACATTTATACTTAATTTGGTTTTTACTGAAATAAAGCTAGAGGCTGCAGTCTTAATTGGTTTAATCATTCAAAGTAATGTTCCTTTCAGAGAATTTTATCCCCAGAGGATGCAGCTGTTGCTTTGTCCAAGATGTGGAGCAGAGAGACCAGGCTGCAGAAGGTGAGACACTCCATCCCAGTTGGGATGCTAACAGTACAACTCCTCACAGCTGGGAAAAGCCACAGTCTCATGGAAACATGGAATATCTGCTCCATGCAACCAAACAGAATTCCTAGCTCCTGGTTAGTCAGCAGGCTGCTATTCTGAAACACATTTTTGCTTTTTAAAATCGCCATTAAATTACGATCTGCAGAATGTTAGTGATACTGTAATGAATTACCCCAGGACTCACTTTGGTTAATAGCTGATGAATCATCACCCACAAATTATATTTTCAAATTATCGAACTATTCCATCTGAAAATCACACAGCTCAGGCATAAATTTAAAAATGTGCCTCAAAATAGTGTTTAAAATGTGCAAGGGTAGTTTGTTAAGCAATGCTTACAATAGAAGACGTCTGTATTAGAGAAGCCACTATACAACAAAGAGTAATTCTCAAAATTTTAACTTTGCTGACAGATAGTCAGAGGACTCCAGATACATACTTGATAGTTGGTCTGTATTATTACTATTTCAGAAAGCAGCATTCCTTTAAAAATTAGTGTTGTATAATTTCTAGTAGTATTTCACAATTTTAGCATTCAACTTCTAGAACATTTATCCAAAATTATGTCATAGTTATAAATATTTCCAGTGCCATCACTCAGGAGCCATTCAGGGACTAATGATTTTAAAGGAAACTGTGATGTTTCAATAGTTTACAAACCCTACAGATTCAGAGACTATTGGTTAAAACTAGGCAGATTTAACGCAGAGTATTTTGCTCATTCACTCTTATCTTTGAAACTGCTGCAATATATTAAACAAGGCTATAAATCAGCGATAAAGAACAATTAAAACTGAGGGCATTACTGCAGGCTTAAGTAATCTACTAGAAGTATTAAATTAGTAAGATTTTAGTGAATTATTTCAAGTCATACAAGTCGTACTCTAGTATTTCTTAACATACAAGACCATGCATCTCTCTTCATCATTTTGGGTCTATTCAATGGAGAGATAAAGCACATGTCTGATTTCAGCCTGAATTCACACCAGATGCTGGAAACCTGAACATGCAAGTAATAACTCAGCCTGCTCAGAGCACTCTGTACAGCACGAACCATCAATAACCTGGAAAGATTATAGAATCACAGAATTTCCTGAGTTGGAAGGGCTCTCAAGGACCAGAATCCAACTCCTAGCCCTGCACAGGACCATACCCAAGAGTCAGAGCATGTGCCTGAGAGTGCTGTCCAAATGCTTCTTGAACTCCGCCAGGCTGGTGCTGTGACCACTCCCTGGGGAGCTGTTCCAGTGCCCAACCACCCTCTGGGTGAAGAGCCTTTCCCCAATAACCAACCTAAACCCCCTCAAGACAAATTCAGGCCATTCACTGGTCACCACAAAGAAGAGATCAGTGCCTGCCCTCCTCTTCCCCTCACAAGGAAGCTGCAGACTGCAGTGAGGTCTCCCCTGAGTCTCCGCTCCAGGCTGAACAGACCAGGTAACCTCAGCCACTCCTCATACGGCCTCCCCTCCAGACCCTTCACAATCCTTGTTGCCCTCCTTTGGACACTCTCCAATATTTCAATGTCTTTTTTATACTGTGGCACCCAGAACTGCCCCCAGCACTGGAGGTGAGGCTGCCTCAGTGCAGAGCAGAGGGGACAATCCCCTCCCTTGCCCAGCTGGCCATGCTGTGCCTGATGCCCCCCAGGACAGGATTGGCCCTCCTGGCTGCCAGGGCACTGCTGGCTCATGTTCAACTTGCCATTGATCAGGACCCCCAGCTCCCTTTCTGTGGCACTGTTCTCCAGCACCTCATTTCCCAGTCTGTCTGTACATCCAGGGCTGCCCCATCCCACGTGCAGAATCCAGAATTCCGCCTTCCCTTGTGCAACTTTATATAGTTGGTGATTGCCTAGCCATCTCATTTGTTGAGATCTCTCTACATGGCCTCTCTGTCTTGGAGGGAGTCAGCAGCTCCTCCCAGTTTTGTACCATCTGAAAACTTCCTTAGTATACCTCTCAGTCCAGGTTCAAAATTCAGATTGTTACACACAACTTTCAAAGCACTTCTGTGAAATCAGCCACAGAAACATGCTGCCAAACAGCCTCCTCTCCTTAGGGCAGTAAGTGATGTGGTACTTCAGCAGGTCCTGCAGAGTCAAGGCAACTTGGGAGGCTGCTTCAGGCGGCACATGGAATTAAAGAGTTTAACTCACAGCTTCAGTAGCTGAAACAAAAAGGTGGCACTGCCCAGCCCAGAAGTGTGCTACAGTGGGTACTAACTTGTCAACATCCTTTGCTCTAAATGGCAAGCAGTACATTTCAGCCAGCTGGAAAAGCCACTGACTTGTGAACAACTCCCACCAGACCTGGGAAAGCATTTTCTGGCTCAAATCAGGCTTCTTTCAAATATATTTAATATAAATGTTCAAAGCAGAGAACTGGCAGTTTCCTACCCATCTACCATCTTTCTACACCTGATTCCTATTCACAAGAGTAACAAACGCCAAGAGGACGGATTGTGGGCATCCAAAGTACCATTATTCACAGTGGTTCTAAACCACCCAAACATGTCAAATTTTCCACAGAAGCAAAGCCCAGCACTTCAGAATGATGTACTCCATAGCCTATGATACAGGAAGCTAATACCTGTGACAAGGGCAGATATATTAAATAAAATTCATAAATATTCATAAAAATCCCATCTTTTATCCAAGTTTTCAACATTATTAAAGTATTTAGGATGAGAGTCTTGTCATCCTAAATATCCTAGATATCTTGTAAGGGCTATACAGCAGCCATTTATTTCAAATACACAGTTTACTAGTAACTCAGAGACTTCTAATTGTAGATTTTTTAAATTAACATAAGGATCACAGGGATTAGCATAAATACCTCGAGTGCTGTCTTACAGATATGAGAAACGTAAAAAACTTACAGTGATTTTTTCATAAACTACAGAAGTTCTTAGTAAGCTAGTAGAAACGTAATTGAAATAGAAATCTTTAGAGGGAAATCTGAAGATGTATGTGGAGCCAACAGAAGGATGCTAAAGCAGCTAACCTGAGAAAGCAATGAAGAAAGTCTAAACCAATGACTGATCTACAGAGCTGGAGTTTAATGTAGGTAATGAGTTTTTACAAGGGACTGCCTGAAAAACCTCAGTTGCACAGTTTAATCTAGCAAGCAAGTCATGAGTGTTCTACTTAAAAATAGAAGAGCCAGGAGAATGAACATTTCTGCAAATCCAAAAAGTAAAAGTTGTCCAAGAAGACAAGTAAATGGGCTTGGTCTGTCCTTTCTGTAGCTTACAAAAGCAGTCCTGAATAACAGGACTTTTAAAAACTACATAGAACATAAAACTAGACATCATAAACATACTTAAAAAAACAAGTTTTAGTTGTATTGAAGTTACTGAAATTGCTTTGAAAGAAAATGTGGTTTCTTTAAAATTTTCTATGCACTTCATAGAACGTGTTCTGTGATGGCTGCTCTACATCAAGAGGCTAGAGGTACTGTCAGCAGGTTTCATCTCCATTCATGGCTGATAGCATTTTCTAACACTGGACTCTTGAAGCACTTCAGCTAATACCAAAATGTATGCCTAGTTCACTTGTATGCAAATATTTTGTTCTTCATATAAATTATTACTTGCTGTAATTCAACTAGAAATACATAAGCACTCTGTTACTGGGCTGAGAACCTAAAGCACTTACATTCTTTAGGAAGGAGATTTTATGGTATGCAATGCATCACAGTATTGACTTCTATTTAACTTACAAATAAGTAACTTCTCTATTTTCTCTGCCAGACTTTGCAACATGTCTCCAAGGAATAATGCTCTCTTCAGAGCCAGCAGGCTGCCCAGAGCAGCTTTCTTCTCTTGGACACAACACATGGCTACAGCAGGAGCAAAGCAGGCTACCCCTAAGGGAAATGCCACTACCAGAGCCAGCCAGCTTGCTTCCTTGCTTCTTCCATCCTTTGGGTATTTTTTATCTTGCTGTCCCCTGAAAAGCTTCAAGGAGACAAAGTCTGTTTAAAATATATTAATATGAAAGCATAAGATTAATAGCCAGTAAGTGGTTATAAGAAGAAGGAGATGTTTCACACCAAAAAAATCAGTATTTAAACATAAGAGTGGTGAAAAGTTCTCTCATCACATGTAACAAGAGGAAAGAAACCCCATTCTGAGAGAAAAGACAGTGTAAGAGAAGCAATCTAGATAAATCACATCTCTGAAAATTAATTTCCATTTCTGTGGAGTGTAACAGGCTTTCTTCTCAACACCACAGAAGTAAATTCCACGAGACTATGTCCTCCTTTTGGTGCATATTATATGATGTCTCCTTGATCTATGTGATATGCAAAGGCCACAGGAGCCACCCCTGCTTCTTGGTACAGACTCACCCATCATCGCTAGTTAGGGAGATTTACCTTTGCCTCATTCTTTCCTGCTTTTATCAATATGTACATATCCAGGTCATAATATGCCAGTTTAGAGTGTTTGTTTTATGTGCTTGAGAAGTTAAGAAAATTTCACTGTATGTAATAATAATGGATTGCAAGGCAAGCCAGATAGCTCAGACAGAATCACACTCTATAAAATAATTTCCTTCCACAGCCACAATATTCAAATAGCATGTTCTTCAAGAGCCAGAATCTACAAGGAATCTCCAAGTACTATTCAAGGCAGCCCTCTGTATGCTTTTGCTTGTTACAGTGCTCCAAGCAGCGACTGTTGAATACACTTGAGAAGTTTTAGGAGTCCATAAAACAAGGGATGGGGAAGCAGGAAGGAAGCCAGAACAATTTTAAGAACTCAATAATGCAGTATTTTCCACACTAAAACAGAAAATTCAAGAGCAGAAGAGAAGTCTGACAGTATGCGATAGGTTTGACAAGTTGACTGAAATGAAAGTATAAACAAAACCAAGAAAAAATATTGTAGGTTTAATCTTAGTACTCAAAATAAATAACGATAGAGGTTGAACAAGTATAGCCTTTGAATTGCCAAATGCAAAAAGCAATTTCATAAAATTAGCATTAGAAACAAAGTTTGTAACCAGGGAGTAGTTATAGTCTTTGCAACATCAATACTGCTAATACTGTTAAATGCACTTTAAAAGAATAATTTCCATAATGTTAACACAACAGCTAAATACTGCCTATCTGCTAATGGCTCTATGCATAAAGCTGACCTTCTTTTTATGCATAAGAACACTGTATTTATCTAAGTAAGTCCCTTGAGTTAGACCACCAGCTAAAAATCCTGACATATCAAAGTAAAATTTATAAATAGAGCAGCTAGTGACTATCTCTTAAATAAATGAGCTAGGAAGCTCACAACAAAATTGCAATATCTGCCAAGGTCTTTCAACTTATCCAAGGCTTCTCCTTTTATACAGCAAAGCAGAAAACAGACTTTTCTTTCATATGTGTTGTCACAAAATGACAAGGTACACACGCAGCCAAGGGACACACACCAAGAAAGGGAAAGCATGAAATTGAGCCACAAGTCACACTGCTAGAAGGATTAACACTGGATGTGTCAACACTTCACACCATACCACCTTCTACAGTTAGGCTGGGTACCACGTATTTATTCATCAAAAACAAACTGTTCTATGAAAATCCCACAAATCCCCTTCTAGTCACTTTAAATAACCCCTGCTCTTTTTCACCAGTTCCTTTCCCTTGGTATAAAGACAGATGAGCCAACCCCATCTGTAACCAAAGGTCAGGGCTCTACACAGAGCCAGCCTAACACTTCCCCTTGCTCCTTCTTCCATTGGAGGGACTAGGGCAGAGACAAGGATGAGGAAGCAATGGTGTCTCTAACAACAGCAATTCAAAAACTGAAACTAAACCTAATGTTTCTGTTCACAAAAAATGTCCTGGAGCTCAATAATCACAGCAGGACTGCTTTGCTGTTGACAAGAAGCCTAAAGCAAGAATAGTGAAATTGCACAATCAACTATACACATTGAAAGCATAAATGCAAACTGAATTCAATCTTTGTGGGCATATTCATAAACCTCGAATTAGATGACCACACACCAGTGTTTGCAAAGGACTCCTATCTTATTTAGCACACAGAACAGATTTTCTAAAAAATCCTCCTCACTGATGCAGCTGAATATATGCTCTATGTTCATACTCCTAGACTCCCTGCAGTCTTTCCTACTATTAATTAATGCAGCAAACTCGTTCCCGAGTCCTTCCTAGAAGGACACTGCAACACGCAGCACCAGGAAAACTGCATTCACACTGCTCAGTGCTTCTCACACCCCAGAATACTAATGCTTTAAATATTAACTGATTCATCTTAATGCAATAATAATCACTTCAGAACTTCTATCCAGGAAATAAAGAAACAGGAAAAAAATAAAAAAACTGTTGCACATTATCAATTTTGTCTTAACATCCAGAAAATGAGGTGATGAGTTATGTCAAATAAAAAATGCACAGTGCCCAAGTCTTTTAATGTAATTTCTACTATGTTGCAATTCTTTAACAAAACTTTAAAAGTTAATATGGTTAGTGACAGAAACCTTCATTCTCTTATTCTTACTAAAAACAGAATCCTTACATTTAAAACATTCCACTATTTATCAATAATTTTCACAGTATCATATGGTAATAAACCCCACACTACTGTATGCATTGATCAAGTTAAGCAGAGTATGCTCTGTATTTTGACTTTCTAAAAACCATGTATTTCACTGCTATAGGCATTTCTGCAGGAGTTTATTTAAATATAATTTAAGTTTTGACACAGATCTTGAAACTTTCCATTTTTTTTATTCTCAGCTGCTTAGAAGAGAAACTTAGTATTTTCTTATTATGTCCCCATGTACCAGAGCTTTTAGGTGACACAAGGTCTTCTGCACTAGCACACTGAACATGAACGACTAACCCTTACAGCAGTTATTCCACATCGTACCACAGAAAATAATGTCTGAGTTACCTGAACATAAATTAATCTATAAATGTTTAATGCTGGAAAACTCTTAAAAGGTTAGCCAGTGTGGTTACAAATTACTTTCTAAATCACTTGTACTTTTCATAAAATTTCTTCTTGCTCATTCTTTTACCTCAAACTTTCACCTTTTACCATTTCCTGAACAAAACCTTCCAACATATTAAAAACAGCATGAAATTGTCTGTGTATTTCAACACGCAAAATTGCAGAAGCAAGCAATAAGAAAGCCATGAGATGATCATTCTTTAAATAAGGCACAGATGTTTTATTCCACTTTGCTTTTAAAACACAAAGTTCTTTTCTATACAAAACTGAAATTTATTAATAAACATAAGCTACTGCCAGGCAGTGGCCATGCCTGAGCAGAATTACTGAGGCTGAGAATAACAGGAACAGAAACTTAACTCTGTTTCCGCAGTTCTTAGATGAGACTGCAACCTGTGTCAGCCTCCTCATAGTAGATAAGAGAGTGCAGGCAGCAGTCAGATTACTGTGCAACTGCTCATCTTTGACAATGACAGCTGATAAAACTAGTTCATACTACATACCAAAGGAAAGATGCTGCTTATTAATGCAGCTAGTAAGATGATTAGCTTCAAGGTCATGGTAGGTGCCCTGTGTTAAGTAATAGCCCAGAAAAAGAAAGATTTAAAATACCAGTTGGAAAAATAAACACTTCGTTTAACAAGAGCCTCCCCTTGAATGCATCTAAGTTCAGAAGAAAACCTTGCCAAACCAGATGGTTACTTTGCCTGTATCCTTTTACTACAGAAACACAGTTGCTACAGAGTAAAAGATACACAAAAAAAAAATCTCAATATGTACATACCAAATCTGCTTTACTGAAACTTCAAAAAAATTTAAAAACTACCAAAACTCCCCTTCCTGTAACATTGTATTTAAAGATTAAAAGAAAGAAATATTTCTCAGAATACCAAGGACAAAGGAATCGAAATTATAAAGCTACTTGCCAAGGAAATGAAAGATTTACATGAATACTTTCAATAAACCTTTATAACCATGCTTTACAAGAAATGTGCGCTTCCTCTCTCTCTTTGATACTGGCTCAATTCTAATAGCAATGGTCTTGTTGAAAGTAAAAGTCACTGTTTGAAGGTTACACTCTTGTAAAGCTATGATTTCTGTTGGGAAGTGGCTCATCACGTATTGCAATTCAGTCCCCAGTGCCATAAACCACGGTTCAGCATCAAAATTATGACTAAGAGTGGCAGCTATTTAGAGAGGTACAAGCAAATTAGGAAGGGATAAGAATTAAAACTGTCAAAATTTCCCAGGTTTTCAAGTCACATTATTCATAAAGTAAAGCAAGTACAAGGATATTCGTTATGCAACTAAACAATAACTGCATAAAACGATAAAAGCTATGTCACAGCACTTATCTTTTGGGAGTGTTTACGACCTCTGATACATACGCACAACACGTCCAACTTCAAGCAAGTATTCTGCTAAGAGCAGAATTTCCTCTTTTCCTCTCCTCCTTCCTTGGAGCAAGTCCAATAAAAAATGATTAAGATTCATGAGCCTTACTATAAAGCGCACTTACCGGTGCTGGATTGTCTTTAGCTTCCACACCAAAAACATCCCATTGTTTCACTGTCAGCAAATCAAGACCTTCAGTATCATCCTCATCATCCTCATCTTCAAAGAACTGCACGGAGTCTGATGTTGGTACCCTGTTAGGTACACGAACTTCCTTTTCCTCCTCCTCAGACAGCTCTTTTGATTCATCCTCAGAATCACCACTCTCCTCAGCACCTCCACCGGAAACAGAACATTCCTCAGTTTGTTTTCTTCTCTGCTTTTCCTTCGTTTTGTTAACAGATGTTTTTCCACTGAAATTAGTTCCACATTTCTCCACTGTTTCCTCGTTTACCAAGGTGAGGGCATTCTCATTTTGCTCTGTCGCCTCCAAGTGGTCTGTCCCATTGGCTGCCTCATTCACACACAGCTGCTTCTGAATTCTTTGAAGGAATCTCACACGAGGTGCCATTGCAAGACCAAGTGACCTAAAACATGGAATTAACCAAATAAATTTAAAAGGCAGACACAGAAAATTTGACTGAACTAGAAGCCCTCATTGATGGCTTAAGTGATTAAATTTTAATTATGATCATTCATATTGATACATTTTGATCAACACATTTAGAAAGTCTAGCATGAAAAATACAAGTCAACATTGGAAGAGGAAGCACGATGAAATAACTGAGAACCCTCAATAACAATTACAAGCCTCCTAGGAAGGAAAGGAAAAAAAGAAGCTGTAAAGTTGTAGATGAGAGCAAATTAATTATCTATGATTCACAGTAAAACATGGTGGAAGAAACATCAATGTAATTTGGTATTGAAAATACACGGATTTCATGTCAAGGACTGAGATAACACTGATCTGTCAAGTGTCCTTCACTGTTGGAAGTACACCCAGAACATTATTCCCCTGACCTCACAGTGACTGAGAGATCAAGAAAACAAACATGGTATAGATGAATGACTTAACTGCAGAAAAAGCTAGGAGAGAGACATTTCTCCCTTAAAGGCAATTTCACCTTCTCTACAGCAAGGCTTTACCTCCAACTAACAGTGCCAGCAAAACTATCATTTTACCCAGTTATTCAGGACAACTCAAAGTTATACTAATAAGCATTACAGGAAGGGGAAAAATTGCAGAAAAAGCAAAAATCCTGTCTAGCAACAATAGTGGAGAGCACTGCATGGGAACAGATACCCTGACTCCAACAGCCCATTTGACTTCAGTAAACTTTGTAACTGTCCACAGTTATTACACCTGACGCTGTCATATCCAAATTAAAAAAAAAACCCAAAAATTTAAAAAAAGGCAACTCTTTCAGAGTTCATGAGCCTTCTCATTAGGTGAATAAAAAATGTGAGGGGACACCGGTACTGGTGCAAGGAACACATAGAAAACCCATGATACAGAACTGAAAGTAATACCTGGTGCTTGTACACACACTTAACAAAGGAATAAAGGATTTAACCAACTACAGTGACTACAAATAAACACAGGCATCCACACCTGTAAAAGACCAGCCTCTTTCAATTCATAACATGCACAGCTATACACCACCTCTCCTCTCAACGCTGTTCAAGTAAATGGCATAATTTCTTCTCTTCGCTACATAGCCTCTGAAAGGAACCCAAGTTACAACACAGGAGAAGTATCTAATCCATAGTATCCAGCAGAAATGTCATTATAAACAGTCAACAAAGCACCCAAAAGATACTGCAGAGCAGCAAGAGTGCACTGTAGGCTCTGGAGAGCCTTGAACTTTTAATGGTAGCCAATGGGAAAGGTAGTCAAAAGGACTGCCCTGCTTAAACAAACAAACAAAAAAAAAAATTGTAATCACACCTGTGGTTAAACCGGGCACTTTTGGTACCAGCCGCAGGTTAAAACTGTTAGGATAAAGAACAAATCTTCCAACAAATAAAGTTTATTTTTAATGTAAAAATTTTGGTTTAGTATTTCTGATAATTCAGCACTGTTCTACATGCAATTAACAGCAATAACAAGCAAATAGAATTTTATTAAAAAGGATCAAAGGAAGTTTTTATTCAATGTATTTTGCACATTTACTGACAGTGCAGAGGATAACTCAACACCCTTGGGAACCAAGATTGGAACAGCTAGCCATCTTAAACTTGTTTTATTGTTTGACAGCAAACACTAATTACCTTTGCAATGAAATGATGTGTTAAAGTTTGGCCTATTGACTAACTGTAATGGAAATAACCAAATAGCAGATGTAATGCTTCACTGCAGTAGCTGGAAGCCATTCAAACCTGGAATTGGGCCTTAACACCAGGCACAGTAAAACACACATCAAAAGATTGCTGCATTCAATCTCTTCACCAAGGGGATCGAAGTTGCAAAAATCAAATCCTTTGGAAGCCAAACGCTTTTTTGCTCTTCCAGATTTCACATTATTCTACATAAAGTATTGCTGTCAACTGTTGACAAAGCAATGCAAGCAGCAATACTGTATGGCAACTACACAATCAATGCTCACTTCTCTTTCTCAAGCAGACAGGCAAAAGGTACACAGGGTTGAAAACTCTGATTTTATCAGAGCTTTTCTCCTACACCTCCAGAGTTAGCATCAAATATCAGGAATACACATGCATAGAGAAGTCTGACAAGGTGAAAACCTATTGTCTGCTCAGCAAAAGTTACAAAACAGAAAGAGCAGCCCATGATGTGGACAATACTTCAAACCACAGATTTTCTTTTTCATTCAAGTATGAAATTCCACTTGCCAGACTGCTGCACTGCGGTGATGACTTACTTTAATAATTGAATAAAATTAATTGCCAGTTAGTCTTGGCAAATTTTTCAACACTGCTTAGCAAGCCTACCAAAAAAGACTAATGCTATCAGAATTCAAATGACTTCCAAAAGAATACAGACCTCAGGCAGAAGGGAGAGAGAAGGTCAAATTTATTTGGTAAGACAGTAATAGTAGATAAGATTAGAAAAAGTGTATGGAATAATCGCCCAATACTTTTAATTACATAACTTCTCAAAGAAATGTCAGTGGTTTGGCTCATTACTGCCTCTTTTTCATCGCATATTCCAAATGGATAAAAATCTGGGACAAACAGTCTGGACATTCTACTACTGCTAAAAGCTTCCCCATATTTTAAGATTTGACACTTTCTTCAGAAACTTTTTCTTAATTATTCACCAAATCTATAGTTCAGTCATACTGAAATAATTCAATGTATGAACCAGCCTTTCTTCTCATAAACTAGAAAGGGCATTATTAGTTCTCAATAATTCATTAGATGCCACTCAGATCACAACCCTACTATGACTGAAGTTGTAGCTGTTTTTCTACTTTAGTGCTACCATTTCACACCTCATCTGGAATAAAAAATGTGCAGGGTTTTCTGATAAAGACAGATGAAAAGCAGGTATGTTATTTAGCGAGATTTCATAAATCCTAACAGACAACTCTAAAAACACACTAATACCACAATGTCGTCCTCAGACTACGGTAGCCTTTAAATAGCAACATTTCAGCTGACAAACCAAACCATCCTGTTTCATATTTTGGTGTGAAGTGCAATGACTTCTTAAGAGCAAGCTCTTCTAGAAAGAGCATTTGAAATCAGCTTCTAAAGGCAATACTGAAACCAAGGGAGTGTTTTCCTGCTATAAATCAAAGTACAGCTGACAGTTCTATTCCTCAGCTGAAACTGAGGTGGCCAGCTATCAGCATTCCCTAACACTTATTAGGGAATGCATAGAAGTAACTAAACAAATGACCTATAATGCTCAAGTACCTTTGTTAACTTAGTAGCAAGTTCACAAGGACTTTCAGGAAATAAATTAAAAGAGTAAAACTGCAAAGAAATAACTCTGTATGGCTTTAAGGAGAATACCACTTTTGTTTCCAGTGAATAATGAAGATCAAGCATCAATTAACTTTCTTTTTAATTAATTTAAATGAACAGTGTAACAGACTTAAAATACTGCCTCTTCTAAGGTTTGTTAATTGTGCTTATACAAAGACCTGGAGTGTGTTTATATTAACATGGTAACTTTACTTTGCCTCTACTGGGATGAGAGAAAAACTGGACATCTCTCAACTCTTTAGAAAGACCAAATCTTAAGACACTCAAAGCAAAATCTATCCTTGCAATAAACAAATGTAAGACCAGTAAAATCTTTGCATTTTTAAGTTTGATAAATGCGCCTAATTTGGTCCTAGAAGATTATTAATCCTTTTTAAAACATGAGCCAGCTGTAAAGAACTGCTTCATAACAATTTTACACAAGTTACTGATTCAGTCTGATATTAACTTAAAACATTTACTAAATATAGACATATTCCATTACTGAACGACTTCAGAATGATTTGAACACATAAAAACAGAGCACAGAGCTTACTTTTACTGTAGAACAGCTTCAGACAAAGGCTTAAAATAGGTTGGAAGACGTTAAATACACCCAGAAGCTATTTCAAGAGAAGGAATTGGTATTACTTGCCTAGCAATATATGCTACATCCACATTTAACATTTCAAATGTTATCAGAAGACAGGATGAACAACCGTTTGAAACAGGAGAAATCACATCATCTGAAAAGACACAAATCTGAACTAACAGGCTTTCCAGATGTTCTGATTAATAACCAAAATGAACAGAGTAATTGTGTTTGCTGTGCTATTTACTTCACCGCCCAGCTTTATTCCTCTCCATTAAGGAGCTCAAATGCCTGGAACTCTATTAATAAGAAGGAGGGAGAAGCTATTCAAGACTTTATGGGTCAGGACCAAAGAGAAGGAGAACAAAGAGGATGTCATGGTTGCAATCTGATAATTCAGAAGACAAAGATGCACTCTTCCTTACAAAAGGAAAAGGAGCCTTCACTTTGCATTTCCAAACCCTGGTGGTGCTCCTTGGTACCTGAGCCACCCTAACAGCTGTTCAGAGGGCAACACAGCAGAGCACAAGCAACAAGGTTTTCTAGAGTGTATTAAAAACCCTTTCCTCAAGTTAGCTGGCTTAGCTAACTGACAGGCACTCTACTGGAACTGCTACTCATGCATATGCAAGTATATTCTCTTCTAAGGTGAGTGAAGGTCAATAGCTGGCTTGGCTGCAGAATGAGAAAAGATTGCTCAAGATCCTAGAAGAAATGAGAATCATGACTAAGAGAATAATGACCCTGAACTTTCAAAGAGGAGACTGCAGCTTCTTCAGAAAGCTATAGGCAAAAGTTTACAGAAGTAGTTACAGAAGTTCAGGAAGGGACAGCAGGATCTCAGGTGTTTGAGGGGGAGCTCAATGAGGAACGCCCAAACTCTGCAAATGACTGGAGGGAATGCTGGGGTCTGTATTAGCAATAACATACGAGGCTGACATTAACCAGGTGGCAGCATGAGAAATAGTAAGTCTGGTTACAGGTGTAGGAAGACTGGAAACCACAGGGAAAAAGTAATTAGGAGCCATCTTTTTAGTTAGGAGATTAGCATGTAGAAGAGTAAGTATAAGGACAGCCAGAAGGAGGGCCAAGAAGCAACAAAGGGATGACAAGACGTGCAAAGCCTGCAATGGGCACTGCCTGAGGATAAAATAAACAGCCCTGAGCAAGGTAACAAATGAAACCTCCTGCCCTGACCATGCAGTAAGGGTCAGGCCAGGGTGGGGATGAGAGTGCAGTGGGCTTTCCTTGGTTAGTGAAAGGACAGACACATGTGGACAGATGGATCATGCATTCTGCTATCACCCATTTCAGTCCTGACAGCACCTGCAACTACCTACTGCTTTTTAACAGTCAATACTTGCAAAACTATCTGGATACTAGGACTGTGTATCTGACATTTTCCCAATAATTTGGCTTCAACTTGTTTTATTTATTCTTTATGTACCAATACAGGGAGAAACAGGAAAATATGCTGCATTTCTCCTGAAAGACATGACAACAGTCACAAAAGAAAATTACCTTCCCTGGCAGCCCCTTAGAACTGTAACTAACCTGTCCATCCAGCACACTTACCTGTTAAGATCTGCCCCTGGAGAACAGTGTGTGTATATATATGTGCGTGAGTGTGTCTGTGTGTGTGTGTGTTAGCAGCTATCAACATAAAGTGCAGAGACCAGACTACTTAATTATTCCTTTTCACAATGTTGTTTACATTTTCTTATGTTTTCAAAGCTGTCCTTTGCAATCAAAAGACAAATTCCTCTTTTTAATGCAAGCATTGAGCTTCTCCTTCATCAGACTTACAGGCTGCCTATGTTAACAAAAGGCCTACACAAGTCTTCCTCCAGCAAATTATTCTTGATAGCAATTTATAATGAGAGAATACTGGAGAGAATAGTAATGCACCACAACTTAAAGGTGATCAATCGCTAGAATAGATATGTGTGTATATGTATGCATACATTTTCTATAATATTTTGTTTTATATATCTTATATATATATATGATCTTATATAACATATAAAAATGAAAAATGCTTCCTTTTCTGCAGACTCAATCAACAGAGCTTAAGAGAATCTCAGTGCACAGATATGCTAAGCAGGAGAGCAACAGGGAATGTGGACAACAGCCTGCAATGCAAACCTGACAGGGGCATTAAGCAGACTATTTTCTCTGCAGGATTTTTAGTGGAGTAACATCTATCAAGCCAGCACTAAATCTCCACGGCAAGGCTGAAGTACTTTTCAGAAAATGCACACAGAAGGTAAAGAGAAGAAAGGATTCTCATTTCAGGTTTTGCTGTAAGTTTGTGTGCAGAATGGAAACCAAGGTTGGTTCTGGATGCAAAATTCAAACATACCAGACTTTGAAGGACTTTCATATAAATGAAGATGACTGATCCATGTATCAGTGGCTGTGCACTGAACTGAAAGCTAGGGAACTGCAGGGTGTATTTTAGTTAGACCAGCAGTCTGAAGAGTGGGGAAGAAGAGTGCCAACAAACCAGAACAGAATCTCCAAATTATCTTCCAGATTTATTACCTTCTGACGTTTTGATTATACTGCCACATATTTCACAGCCTTAACTAAACCTCTCCTATTCTCTCTAAACAGCTGACTGGTTTCTTGCATTTTATCACAGGAATGACATTACTAGCTTTCGAAAGCTAGGAATTATTTTGAGGAAAGTCCAAATCCTGGCACACAGACCTGAGAAGAACAGAACTGTAGACTACTCCATGTACAGACACTAGATACACCATGCTGAAATCCAGAAAGAGGCACTGGGATTCTGAAAATTCAACATTACCACCATCTGCTAGTCTGTTTCTAACACTGGTTGAATTTGTGTGGTTATCCCTCTTAGCCCTAATCTTCTGCCCCTATTCCTTACATTCATAGCACAGGAAGACATACAACAGATTTTAAAGATGCTGACAAACCACACAAGAGAAGGGGCAGGCACTGAATGTAGCAAAAAATTTTGAGCTTATGCTAGTTCTCCTTTTTTAAAATGCTTCAGTCCATGAAGTTAAAAAGCATCTTTTAGAATACGCTTACGTATCTTAAAAAACGTAACCATGTTAATGGCAGCACAGCACAGAAACACCAGGTAGTCCAGTCTAGTAATTTGTCACATCTTAGTTCATTATGTCAAGTGCTGGCAAGTTAGCCTTCTCTGTATGAAATTCCACACATATCAAATTAGTTTACTATGAACCTTTGAACACCTTCCTGCTCTCTTATGATTACCCTGTGTCCCATGCAATTTCAAAAACTTCACATCTTAAAACAATTTCAGGGGGCTGTCATCTGTACAGTCAACCTGTCAAAATTAATTTCCCTCCCCTACAAAATACAGAATGATTCACATAGGTGTACAAATATAGACATAGCAAAATGGATGCTATTCAGTCTAGTGCAGATGCTTCATCTTTACAAAACACAGTGAATCTTCTGAAAAGTAATTGATGGCCAAGGAGAAATGTCTGAATTATACTCAAAATGAGACTGCAATATATGGTCTTTAGATACCTCCAATTTCTTTTTAAATAATACACTGTACAGGTTGATATTTAGCTATGAGGCTGAAGGGCAAATCTGGGGTGGGAAAAAGGAACAAAACGTTATTCTCTGTCCTTTTACCTCAGAAGTTACATCTTCTAGTGCATATAGCAAATGTACCTTCTGCTCTAAGTTATTTCTCTGTACAGCATATATTGCTTTTACACATAATTTCCATTTAGAACGCTCTTGAAAATATGCAAAAGCTCAGCATGAATATGAAACTAAATACACTAGAAGTCCAATTGTTTGTGTTAACACAATCAAAACAGCTATTTAAAGACTGCAAAACTTCTCGCCATACAGCATTAATATTTTAAGTTGACCATACTTACAGGGCATATTCTGATAGAGGCAACTTGAAAACATCAAATACTTCCTTGTTCTTCATTAAGTAAACTGAACGCAAGTAGGATACAAAACACTGAAAGAAAAATTAAAGTATTCAACAAAAAAGACACCATTCAATTACCAACACAAGAAACAAACATTATATTGTTGCTCTAAACACAAAATAGAATTTTACTATTAGGTGGTCTAACATTGATTTCAGACTGAAATTCTTTTTAAAATACTCATCAGACAAAATCTACTGCTACTACAGAAGTGATGCAATTTCAAGTACTCGAATATTTCATTAGATTCACATTGGCTGAATTGACTGAATTTGCCAACAGCATGTCATGTTATATTTTCCTAGAAAGAAATACGACAGATTAGTCAGAAGGAAACATCACTGGTTCAATTTGATTTTTTTTCTCATAGCTTTTCTGAATGTTGTTATGCTATTCCGGTATCTAAATTATGTTGAACTTGGAACAGACTTTGTTGCTGTTAATCTGAGGTGTCCTAACTTAATCTTAGCCACAAGTAGGAAGTTATTCAACTCAATACAGCTGCACTTCACAGTGGTCTAAGATGATTCATATTACCTTGCATTTACCATCAGCTCATCACATGCACATAGTCAATGAATGCAACTCAGCTGGCCAAGACAAATTCCCTATACAACACCTACTAAGACCAGCCCAAGGCTGAAGCATCAATTAATCACAGACTTTCTCCAAAACAAAGTGGATGCACTGCGTAAGAGAATAACTTAACCTTGTACTGCATTTTCCTCCCATCCTTCCCAAAAGGAAATATTCTTATTCTTCTCATGCTTCTTTTATGTAGTCTAGCTGTACCTAGCAGCAGCAGCATAAATACTGAATATTTCAAGTATCAGAAAAGATTCTTGGATTTCTGTTGTTCATAACCTTATTTCCAACACATGCCAGAACTCCTACCATGAGGCTTAAACCATCAAACACTAATAACAACAGCAAGTTAAGCTTACAGAGTTACATTCAAGCATCCTATAATCACAACCTTGTTCTGTTATGTACAGCACCTATTGGAAAAAACTACTGTATTAATAATTCATGTGGAATTTTTAAAAAATCTATTCCTTGTTAACCTCAAATAGAGGAGCAAGCACTAAACAGTCTGGAGCATTGATGTCTTACGGGGATTCTTTAAATGCTTGTAAGAGAAAAAACACTTCAAAAGGTAAAATGAAAGATAAAACAGTAAATTAGCCAATGTTATAAACTCATTCTTTTCTCCCAAGTAAACAGAAATAAAAACTATTGATTGTAAGATATTGTAGAGCTAAGAGATATACTTTGCAAGCGGCCCATTACTTCACTATTAAAGTAAATTTTCATTTGCTTGTTTTTCCTAATGCTGAGGGTTTTTTGGGTAAAGTTTCCTTCCTTATTATGTCTTTGAATTAATTTTAGCTGTGGAAAGTGTGAGCTCAATTCATTCAGCTGCTACCAAGATTGAGATGTGGAATACTTACATCAAACACTTCTTTGCTCACATCAAATTATTAACCATTTTACAAAGGTAATTACAATGTTTAGGAAAAGGCTTCAAATTTGACAGATCTCATTAATCTACTGTTGTCTAGCAAGTGACAAGAAATCAACGAAAGCCTCTTTTTTCTCTGCAGTGACAGATGAAAAAAAAGTAGATTAAAAAAGAAGTATCCTTCCTGTGAATCTAAGATTTGCAGATCTGAATATCTACATGAGTCACTACTTGCTACAGGGTTGAAATCTCATTATGTTTGTTGGATAACTGAGAAAGCCATCCACTTACCTTACTAGCATATATTTGGTACACATGATCTAGAAATTAACAAACTGTGAAGGGCAAAAAGAACACACCTTGTGCATGCTTTTCAAGCCCTACAATAACTAAGAACGAAACACCGAACAAATGCATAGAAGGGCTGTTCGACTTTACAAAAAGAGAAATCGAGCTATTTACTTTGATTTTTTTTATTTGATTTCAGTGTGCTGACTTCAACCTCTGCCTAAAACTCTGTCATCTCAGTTGGATTTTATCCAGTTATCCCAAGACTTCCTCAGCCTTCGCACACACACTGGAGCTGAGGGAAAACAAGTTTAGACAGTTGGAACATCTTCCCTGCTATTTTACAATTGCTGTTGTCCTCTGCCATATCTGCTGTTTGATACCACTTTCAAGGCTTTTTTAAAGTAACTGAACATTGCAAAAATAACATGCAGTAACTTCTACGGAAAATGTTATGGTCGGGCATCATTAATATATTACAATTCTACTACAACAGCAGCTACAGGTCTCCAGAAGCCCTGGAGATTACTGTAAAAGTACTGGAAATGCATAAGGAAAAGGTACCATGCTCTATGAATTTACTACTGCTAAATTTTGATTTATCGATCTGTTTCCTGGGTAACTGTTTTAAGTATTAATATGCACACAATTCAATTGATGTGCTGTTTTGACAGTAATTAAAAAATAACAGGGTGTGGCTGGAATCTCAGGTTATAACACTCTGCACATCCCTCTGGGTGTGATGAAGAATTTAATAGACAGACATCACTTAGGTGCCACAGTAACATTCAAACTAGCAAGAAAAAAAGATTATTTTTTTAAACTGTTTGCCAGAACTGGCTGAATTGACATATTAAATATTAAAATTACAAGAAATGCCAAAAGGCTGCATCAGTCCATGAGAAGAACTGCAAAGGTTTCAAAGGAGCCCAATCTGATTCAAACTGTCTTTCCAAGCAATAGCAGAGGAGTAATGTCCTACCAAATGAACCATGAAGTTTGCTGAAGCAATTAGTAATCAAGAATTTTCTATTTTCAAACAAAGTAAAAGCATCTTGAATAAATCAACAAGTTTAGAGGAAACAGTAACTTGGGTCTCATACCCCCAATACATGATGGTAAACTACTATCCTATCCAAACTTCTGTGCATAGCTGTGCTGTTTCACTGCTATCTAATCCATTCACGCTGGGAATTTATTTCTTACACTACAAATGTCAAGAACCTGGCAGCTTGCAGCAGACAGGCTAGACAACATAACACCCATGCCTCTGAGAAATCCAGCATTTCAGATAAGGATCCAAGGTCAGGATTTCATTTGCATTAATTTTATTGGTTTAGTCACACTGACATGTAAGACTACTTGGGCACATTTGCATAGTATGTCTGAACATTCATAGTTAAATCTTATTAAGGAGAGACACTTCTGTGATAAACCATTTGTCCATATGTCAAGTTTTTCAAAAATTAAATGTATTTACAGCTTGCCTGCAAGAATGAGGCTTCTCTGCTACCTATAAACTAAAAACTGCAACAAAAATGGCCTGAAAGGGTAATTATATGGCAATTAAAATTTTTCAACGCTAATTTAATTTTGTATCTGCAATACTGACAGGCAGCCCATGTTTGATTTTATTCTTGAGCTATTTTGAAACTTTATCATTATTTTCTTCTGCTCAATTCAGAATGATCCTTCTCTGCCTTTCAAGAAATCTTAAAAAGCCAAAGGCAGAAACTGAGGTTTGTCGGTGTTTTCTTTCTAAGATGATGCTGGATTACTTCCCTCATCCTCCCCCGGCCAGCTGCTCTGTCACTTCTGACATAAACTGGTGTAACTACAACTTCCCGTGGCAGCTGGAGGTGAATGTGACACACCAGTGCCTCTGGTTTGTGCAGCGCCAGGATGAAACTTACACTGATATTCCACACTGCTTCAAGTAATGCTTCATGCACTACAAAAACCTGGAATACCTAAACACCAAAAATAGTTTTTAAAAGCATCCTTTTGGAACATTGCCTAAGACATTTTATTCACAAAGCTCCCACTGAGCTCCTCAGGCACTTTGATTTAAACCTCCTTGTTTAGGAAAGTAAGAATGGCGTTCCTCTGACCCACTAAGTGTCCCTACTCACAGGCCTCCAAGATAGGTTACATCACATAGCCTACCTCTGCAGCACAAACAAACCACCATTCATCCATCCATCCATCCATCCATCCATCCCAAAGAGGTTTTAAGGTATCTGTGCCAGGAGGCATTGCAGAAGTGCTTATTCCACCCCATCAGCTATAAATGAAAGTTCAAGTAGACTAAGTCCCAGAGGACATCTATAGCTAGGTGAGATGAATCTCAAGAGTTTGAAATATTTCAACTTGACTCATTTTATGTCCCAGATCAACAGAAAGCTTAAAACTCTTGGTTTCTCTAAGCTTTCACAATCCTCTTTTCATTTTACCCTACCACTCAGGTTTACCAGTATGCCTTCAAGTGTCATTAATGCCCACACTAGCTCATACAAATAAAAAGTTATTAACACTAATCCACAATCTCTGCAATCATGTATTTCTCAGGCTTTGGCATTTCTGGATTTCTCACCATGTGGCCTTTGGTTGTACTCTTTTAATTTGATCTACATGTATAAGAAAAAATGACATGAAAGATTTGCTTATTATCCTTCCAACTGTGTTTTCCTGCATCTCAATTTGAGCTTTTGATTTTGTATAATTTTGAAGAGACTTGATACAACTACAGAATTCACAAGTAGTAAGCTCTATTCCAAAGAGTTCATGGCCTAAAGATATTATAAAATCAGAGGCAGTGCAATTTCCAGAAATGTTTCACAGGCTACCTCTCACAGAAAGTGTCTTTTACAACCGAGCTCATTCTCATCCAGGAACCTACTTGGTTATTTGAAGTTTCCCTACCTTCCCCAAACCTGATAAACATGTGGTGAAATGCACATATTGTCCATGAAATCTCCCAGCGTTAACCAGCACAGCAAAAAAATCCCATTCATAAACCCATTCACATAATTCTCCATCTACCCAGAAGAGCTATTCTAAGCTATTTTGCTGTTTATTTAAATCCAAACAAGTTAAAATGCTTTATCCATTTTTATACATTGGATTTTACCCTAAGAAAGGACAAATTGTCACATATATTCAGGATATACGACAATAAAAATTTATCAAGGTGGGCATGTTGAGGTCTACATGGTTTCATACTTCTAATTTTCCAAGTCCAGTAATATGATCTGCTATTTTTAAGTAAACTTTTCTATCAGTAGCATTATTTTGACATTTTCTGTATCAGCTTTCCAAGAAACTCAGAGTAGCTGAAGTCAAGAAGAAACTTCAGAGACCATCTACAGCAAGCGCCTGCTCAAACCAAGGTCAGCTAGGGCAGGCTGCTCAGGAAGGAACCCAGGTTTTAATAACCAGTATTTGGAGACTACACAGCCTTGCTGTTCTTGTGTTCAACCACTCTCACAAGAAAGGCTTTTTCTGGGTTTAAATGGAGCTTTTTGTACAGAAATTTGCGCCTGTTGCCTCCTCTCCTGTCACAGGGCATGACTCAGAAGAATCTGGTTCTCTCTAATTTATGTTTTTCTCTTAATATAGGAGATTCTCCAAGTGCTTAATTATCTCTGGTGGTTCTTCAGTTCCAAACACTGCTTCTAGGGCATGCCTGAGCTGGTCAGTTATTCAAACAGCAGTTCTATTCAACTAACACACCCCAAGAATTACACTGTAGCAGACGACTCACCCTTTGAGCTTTCTCTTTTAACTCCTGATCTTGAGCTAAGAACGCTTGCAGCCTCTTTTGAATGTCTGTAAGTTTTTCAGGATTAATTCTAATTAAAAAAAAAAACAAAACAAACAAGCTTTAATTATTAAAACATGCCAAAATAAGCACCTGTTAGGTTCTCAGGAGCATCTTCATATATTTTGCATTGTTTTAATATGAACAGAGCTATTACCACTGAAATAGCACAGAATGGAACCATATTAAGGATGAAGATTGCACTCCTCAAGCAAGTAATGCAGAAAAGACAAAACAGCAGCTGTTTTATTCAGACAGTTTTCAAGGAAGGTGGTGAAACTTCGTCCAAAGCAGAAATCAGCAGAAAAGAACTTCTTGACTTTATAAAAATACTGCAAAAATACAGAAGCCATATAATTAATTATAGTACTACTTTATACTGAAATAAAAGTCTTCATAAGGAAACTTTCAGCATTTTTAAAAGCTTAAATGAGATTCACTGTGCCAGGAATACTGAAATTTAAGTACTTCTTAGAAAGAATAGCCAGGTGAACAATAATAAAGGACACTGAGATTAAACAGATTTAAGAGCTTCTCAAGTAAATAAAGAATATTGACTGCACTATAGAAATTGCCATTAAACCTACTAAAAAGATTTACAGGCCCTCTCCCAGATTCTGAATTTTTAAATTTATTCCAGTGATACCTATGTTACTGCGGATTTATTTGCCTAGATCTCTTCTCATCTACTTTTGAGCTGCTACTGCCACTCCAGTGCACCATACAATCTAGAAAACATGGTGGGAGGTTATTCTTACTAAATATGAAAAGAGATACCAAACTTCATTCCCTTACAATTTCAGCTTTTTCACTCTGTTCAGCTATAGCCAGGGGAAAACTACACTGTACATAAGCACTACTAGCTACAGTTTTAGTGAAAGATCAAAAAACATGAAATCCAGTTTCCAGACAGCACATAATTGGCTATAAAAATTTAAAGGCATAAGACAGAAAAAAAGAAGTGTGAAAACTGAGTAGAGGACAAACTGACCAACAAATCTTTCAAATATAATGATACAAAAAGTAAAGAAGGGATAGCATGAGTTTTTAAAAAATTAATATGAACATCAGCAGTAAGACAGTCCAGAAAAGTGTTGGATTGCTGCTAAGTTATGGGAAAGCTATTAAGAGATGACCTCAAAGCCCTTAAATTAGCCAGTGCCTTTTTTCCTTGTCTTCATTGAAAGTGGCAGCTGCAACCAGTCAGCTAACAACAGCTTGCACAACACAGTGCAAGTTCACACCAGAATCACAAGTCATGGGAGACCAAGTACTCCGATGAATCAGCTGGGTCAAAGAAATTTGCTCCATAGCAACTAGAGAAAGAAAAAGCACTTGGAGTCCCAGTTGTATCTAATCTTAAGCACTAATCAGATGAAGGAAAAAAAAATCCTACCAAAAAGGCCATGTAAATACAGTGCTCATATTCAAAGGGAGCAAAAAGGAAGTTAAACAATTATATTTTTCTTGATATCAAAAAAAAAACCGATTTGTAAGGACCTAAAGAAAATAAGCAAATGCACAACATCTAACATAGCTTAGTCAGAAGCAAAATATGATTCATCAGTTTGATTATGCTCCATAGTAGCATTAGCAGGTTTTAAGAATGGGAAAGAAAGAGCAGATGTCGTATTTGGTGTCAGGAAAGCATCTGGCAGTTGTACATTCTCATAAAATAGGGAAACATGGTCTATGTGAAATCTTCAAGTAACGCAAAAACAGCCTTGGAGCACTTCTCAAATAGTAGCTACGACTGCCAGCTACTCCCTACTGCCACTGTGAAACTCAAAATGCTTACTAAGTTCCAATTTTCACCTGGATATGCTATTACTCATTATTTTCTATGACTTGATTATTGTAGGAATAAGTCTCTTATAAATAATGAATCAATGTGTCATTGAGGCTCCAAGCATAACAGACAACAATTCGAGACAAAATACAGCAACATTTCGTAGACTGCATCTAAATTTTGAGTAATTTGATTGAAATTTGCAAGAAATGGGTATGAAAAAGACAAAACTTGGATAATAAATACAGTGTGCATTTATTAGGGGTGAAATATTTGCCCTATTAAAATTGGATTATTACCCCTGTAAAAAAACATGGATTTCTATTTACATGGATAAATACAGCCTAAAGAGGTTTTTCTACCACTTCCTTTGATAAGCTGTTCAAACAATTAACATCATTACTTACAAAGTTAAAAGCTTAGCTGACAAAGAAATGGGAAAGAGGAAATATTTATAATGTGCATGAGATCAGACATTTATTTACTGAATATAAAAGAAAGATAAATTACTTCAATAACTACCATTTTAAGAAGGAAAAAGATGACGTTTGGAAATAGAGAATTTACTGCAGTGGTTATACAACAGATCCTTTTAAAGCACTGTGATGCTTAAGGGAAAAGAAAATGTCAGACTTCAGGTCCTTTACTGATATTATCCACATTCAGTTGGTGAGGTTTTGTTTGGGTTTGTCATTAAGTAGTTGTTAGACTGCATTCTAGTCTTTATTTCACTGTTTTAGCAAAAATTGTTTATGTTTGAAGTTCATCCACATTCTACATGGATTTGATACGTGTTTAACCAGAAAAGGTGGATTTATTTCACCAGCTGCTGTGTACTCAGTCTGTTATACAGAAATACTAGTCACAGGTACAGTTCAGAAGAGCCTTTGAAATGGCATATCCTATACAACAAAAATACTTTAAAAAAATAAAACTAAACCTTAAGTCCTGAAAGCGCCATATGCATTGTTTCTGTTCTCTGAAGAAATGTCAACCTGTAAATTTTGAGCAAACCTGAAGATTAAGCAATGAGGTGTGAATAACCACCTATGGTTTCATCCTAATTTGATTTCTTCTCAAAAACCATTGTTCTACATTGAAATTTGGTATAGTTAATTCCCCTCTTTGCTTAGATATCTGTATCTTCATATGCAAACCACAGCTTTTCAAAGTAAAACAGGCCTAGCTTTTGCTCATATCCACTCATACAGAAACTTACATTTTCTTCCTTGTCATCCTGCTCTGATTTCTTTTATCTCTGCTGTATAATTTTTGGCATGGTGTGACCTGAACTTTTTAAGCGTTAAAAATGAAGTCAGGCTCACATCACACTTTATGGCATGTTTTCAATTCTTCTTCCATATTTCCTTCACATTCTCTTTTCTCTTTTAATTCAACATCAGACTGACAGGCTCAGAAAACAGTAAACTCCTTCCTATAGCTGCTAAATAAGAAACTACCATCAATTTTATCTAGTGGTGGCCTTTTTTCTAATATTTTTACAATTATGGTTTTTGTGTTTCCTACACATCCATTACTCTGCACTTAACAGAAAATGGAAACATGCTCTTTTATTTTTACCTGGTATTGTTATATGCTTCTGCAACTCCTTCAAAATCAGTTCTATTTGTACAGATAGCAGAGCTCCTTACAGGTTTCCCTTGCAGCCCTCTTTTTAGTATGTAAAATGACCATCTTTTATTTCCTGTCCTTCAACTAACTAATTCAGAAAGGTCATGACAAATCGGAAAAATAGTCCAGAACTAAAGAAAAAACAGATAAGAGAAACAAAAATGATAACAGCAACAAAGACA
>VWZV01014354.1:314-40413 GCA_013397155.1 Irena cyanogastra | reverse complement strand
CGGGCGGGCGCTTCGCGTTTCCCATGGGCCGGCCGCAGAGAGGCTTTCCTGGGCATCGCTCCGCTGGAGCGGGCACGGACACGCTGTTCCGAGCGCAGCCCGCGGCTTGTCAGGAATTCAGCCTCCAGTGTTCGTATCCGCAGTTAAACCCACCTTGATTGGTATGCATAGTCTAACGCAGAGCGGGTTTGGTTCTGAGCGCTGTTTGGATGTACTGAGTCTGCCTCGGGAGGGGCCCTTGTCGTGGCGCTCGAGTCTCACCTGAGCAGGCATCCTAGGGAAGGGTGTTCAGGGCTGAAGGAATGCACTGCACCGGTTCAGGGAAACAGTGGCCAGCTATATGCTTGAGGTCGTATTCTGGCTAAAGCTCCTCCAGTTCCGGTGTTCTGTTGTATGTCGGTGATTGTCTTCTCCAATTGCGAAACATTAGTTAAGGTTATCAATGGGCCGAGTGATCCAGGCTTTTCAGGTGGGATGAGGGTGAAGAAGGGTGGTTTGCTGCGTCCTTTTGATGCATGTCATTTCTATGGGGAGCTGAGTGAGATGTAATCTGCTGTGATTGAGACATTTGTTGTCAAATTCCCAGTGGCAGTCATATATTTCATTTTCTTTGTCTTAAGTTTTGGTAGTCATAACTTGCTGCTTACCTTTGGGAGTGAAAACAGGAAAAAAACCTTAAGAGTACTGTAAACAGTACTGGTTTGGAACCAATCTTAGATTTTAGATTGAGACAGCACTTAAGCAAGTCCTTGCTTTTTGGTCTGAGTTATTTTTATCAGTTAATGTTATTTTCTATTTTTTTTTTTTTTTTTGTAATTTGAACAGATTTAGTAAAGAGTGTTTTGGTTGGAATATATGGCAGTATATGAAGAGATCAGTTGATAGCTTTTTGATTTGAAATAGTGTGGCTCTTCAACATTCTGCCATATTGTGTATGTTTGTACTTAAGTACTGCTGTGATTTTCTGAATGGATTCTGCCAGTCAGCATACAGTAAATAGTCTGTTCTGGTTAATACTTCCTTTGGAAATCTCATGTCAAGTTTTTTTTGTTTTTTTTTTTTTTTTATTATTCATACATACTCAAACTCCCAAGAAAATAGCTGTTACACTGTGTGCAGGCAGTTCTTTGTTCCTTATTACTTTTTAATTTACAGTTTTTTTTTATTGGTAGAGTTCAACTGTATCAGTGTGTATATATATGTGTATACAGACAATATATATATGATATATGTGTTAGTTACTGTAGGTAACTGAGGCCAAAGTGATCTGAGGTAAAGTTACTTGGACTTGCTCAGTTTCCACTGTTATAAAGTGCAGTTATATGAATAGAACTGCTTAAAAACGAAGTGTGATCTTGGCTAGATCTGCCAACTAGACACAATAATAAAGGTGTGAGAGCTTAGTTAAGTCTCTATCACCAGTCTGTTAGGAAATTTTCTGACAGGAAATTAAGGCAGTGATGATAGCAACAACTATTATTATTATAGTAGTATTGAAATATGTCACCTCATAGAGCAGCTTTTTGAGAACTATAAAATTGCAACAGTTGGAATGACATAGTTATGCTTATCACAATATGGAAAGATTAAATGTCAGAGTATGTGGCTTTGTTAACTGCCTTTTTTAACAGCTGTGATTTTGGAGAGTTTCACAATTCATAGTTGAAAATTTTACAGTAAATTAAAAAAACTGGAAATTAATTTTGCACTTTTGCACTGCATATTGCTCTTTCTGTAATCACCTCTCTGTACCTCTTCATTTTGTCGTACATCCTATTCTGAAAATTTCTCTTAAGGGTTAGGGAAGTTGAGATTAATGAAAGTTAATTATTTCTTTAAATTATCTTTTAGGTGACTTGAAAACCAATCAGTGATTCTGTATATAATCTACAGGTGTGTATCACAGATTGAGTGAAATAACTGGAATTTCTCTGTTCTTGTTGTTTTACAAAAATTCACTGGAAACTCAAGAAATTGGGTCTTAAAAATCTGAGCAAAGCTGGATCCAGAACGTCTTCTCACAAACAGCCAAGTAATGTGATGAATAAAACACAGAGGTGGTGATCTGGTGACAGGCAAAAGAAAGAGTAAGTAACTTCCTAGAGAAGGCTCCAGACTGCCAGCTTGTGGTGAATGTAGCGGAACTGGTGTGGTGATAGTCTAAAGATACAGATTTTCCATAAAGGTTGCAGTCTGAAGTGTAAGTATGTGAAAGAACATAGTCAATTAGGAAAATCTGCAAGGCATCCTGACAGAAAGAATCCAAAACTTCCACTATTTAACTTCACAAGAGTAATTTTTTTCTTTGCTTTTTCCTCCATTTATGCATTTGCAATCTTGTTATCTGTTTCAGATATTGTGAATAAACATCTTTATTTGCCTGGTTAACTGAACCTGGCATGAATTAAAAGTGATATGATATTAAATGCATATAAAAAAGTAATTTCTCACTCCAGTCCCTGGAACAAACTGCAAGTATCTGGCTCCCCATTATGTTTTGTAGGGTAGCAGAAAGCTAGGAGACCATGTTTCCAAGGAAATAGTTTGGGTTCTCTGGAAAATAGCTATTGCAGGTTCAGAGAAGAAAGAAACATCCCCTATGTAACTGTGAGTAACCATCTCTCTGTCATTCTCAGTACTCGGGTATACTTTGAATTTGGAAGGCTCTCAGGGAGGCTATAGCAAGCGCCTAAGACCAGTTGGAAAGTAAATGAAATTCTTATATCTTATCCTATTATGACAGAACTTAAAGTATGCCTTAAATACGCCTATTTCAATATTATGTTTTTAGCCTAATGTAGATGTTTAGTGCTGCAGACAGTTTTGTGTGTTATGGTCCCAGGGTCTTTTCAGTCACTGGATTGTTCATCTTTATCTAGTTTTGTTGCTTCCTTCGTTCCATTTCTTTATTGGTACTAAACATAATGTTGCTACTGCAGTGAAAAATTTATGTAGTTCTGTCTTTCTACATTTGCATACATTTGGAAACACTAAATGTTGATAGTAACAGTGTAATTAACAGTGCTGATGCTGTTACCTTGTTTTAGCAAAACTGAGCAGTTAATATTTATCTCCAAATCTGCTCTAGTAAGCTTATTTTCACTCAAACCTTTGGCTTCACCTCTAGTAACTTCTGCATCAGTGATGCATTTTCCATATGAAGTCATGAAGACTAAAACTATATCAAAAGATAACAGTTCTTAAATAAAGCACAAAGAATTTCAGATTTTAATATGCACTGAGGTAATACATTTAATAAAATAATCTCCTTTCCTCCTTGTATAGACTCCAGCCTCTTCTAGGAACCTATCCAGGCAATGTCAACTTAATGATCAAAACCTTAAAACAGAGGACAAAAGTACTAAATTTTGATATCTAATTTAGTATCTATCATAGGGGTATGAGTTGAAAGAACTTGTAACATAGGAAAGTACTTATATTTAGCATACATTCGCATTTATTTCCCTGGGTACTTGGCTCTGCTCATCAGATCCAACACAACTGTTTCATCTGTATCATCCTCACTCTGTAGCACGTCAGAGGTATTTGTCACTGATTTTTGACTTGGAGTTGAGCATATAATAGCATGTTGACAGGAGTTACTCATACTTTCCCTTTATGTGGAGTGACCATGGTGCTGGAGTATGTCTTACAGGAGTGGTCAGTTTGAAGTTCCTATTCTAGCATTTCTATTGGGTCTATGGAAATTTTGTCTATATGTTCATCAGTATCAGAACTGATTTACATAGACATGAGTTTGGAAGTTCTCTTTATTAGACAGCATCAGGCCTTGGCTGAGGCAGTAGCAAGTCTAGGACAAACAAAGCTGTGTAGGGCTCATCACTGAGTGTTAAAGGATACACGTGAGTTGGGTTGCTCTGTACAGAGGAAGCTACAGGCCACGTTGGTTGCTCTTGGTGGTTCAGGCTTTTTTTGTGGATGTCATTTGTTGAGTCTAACTTCTGACTTATTTTTAACTTTATTTTTCCTTCCCAGATTTGATGTCACCTTCTTGTTGTCCTTTTCCATATAAACAAGGAGGCAAGGTCTCAATTCTGAATGAGTCCATCTATTTTTGGATTTCTTCTGTGACAAATGACTAGGGATTCTAACAGTTGAACTTCCTCCATTGCAAACCATCTTAATCATCTGCAGACCAGGTTTGTCCTCTAGAATGAATGAGGAAGAGATACTAAAGTAATTAAGATGGGATTTGTGTCTCATTGCTAATTGAATTGTAACTTAATTATACTAAGACTGAAGTGTTAACTCATTGTAAATATTGGAGATTGTTTCTTAGAGATACATGTTTGTGAGTGAGCTAACTAGGAAAAGAACTTCCCTCAGAGCTTATACCTCATCTCATATTACACTTGCAAGTTTTTAAACTGATACCAGAGGAATTGAGAATGGGGGAGTCACTCTAAGGGTTTCAATAAATGAAATAAACTTTGTGTATAATTAAACCTTATGAAGGCAGTGAGCAACTTGTCTTTGCTTGGATTAATGTGTGTAGAGAATGCTTTCCAGTGTAGAGGAAAGGATCAGGAAGTAGGAAAGGGGGACAGTAACAATGTATTCGCATAATATTGTTTACATGGGTTATGCTATCTTAAGGAGTTACTTCAATTATCACAAACTCAGGTATCTTCTGAAATCCAAACCCGATCAGGAGAACAACCACAGAAACTAAAAGAAATTATATTTCTCAAAAATCATTGTGTATCAGATATAGGTATGGAGCACACTTTGTTTTCTCTTTGCTATGGCTGCATTTGACAAAATTGTTCAGTTCAAATAGATCCTTTTTTTTGTGTTAACTTTGTATAAATTCTGTCTTATATCTGCTACTGAGGTTTCCTCAGTGTGTCTTGGAAAAAAAGAGGTCAAAATCTGAGGTAGATTGTTTAGCCATGCTGTTTTGTAATTCTTTGCTGTGCAAGTATGATATTTTTAGAAATTTTTGCATAGCAATTACTATTTTGTTTTTTTATTCCTACCCATTATCACTGACATTGTCTTTGCACATAACTTGGTTCTGTTAGTTATACTGTGAATTGACAGACACTCTAGTTCTAAACATGCAGCTGCTTTTGTATTCTAAACTAATGATGGCTAATAACTGGGAATGCTGAAGGGGCACTCCCAAATCCTGGATTTACTTTACTGCTGCTCTCTTGTGCTGGTAATCATTTTCATCTGATCATGCAGGGAGGCACTCCTGGGAGCTAAACAGAAAATTGGTGACTTGTTTATGATAGGGGTTGTTCTGGTGGTAGTTATCCTGTGGCAGGAATAGCTTCCCACAAAGACCTTTTCAGGGGGAGTTACTATGCAGAACATAATAAAGGTGCCAAACTGTGAACACTAGGAATTGAATAATTGATACCGAAGAGACAATGACAGAAAAGAAGGGGAATATTATTCTCTTGATTATGGCTCTCTCTGCTTTTTTGGAAACAGCAATATTGTTGTACATAGGAGTGCCAATAACTCTGTTCCAAGGGTTTTTTGTTGATAAAATAGTCTCGAAAATAATAGATGGTGGTTTTTCTGTTTGGCAGACCTACAGGTCAGTATAGGGGCAAGCTCTGTTCTTGTGTTGCAGCATATTGTAATTTGGGTGTGGTTTTTTTGGTTTGTATTATTTAAGCATTGCTTGCATATGTTTTTATGTATATCCTAATTGTGAAGTTTGGTTTTGCATCCTTGCAGTGTCCAGAGGAGTGAGCTCAATCCTCACCTTCTACCTTGCAACAGTTATGAGCACATATTGTAGAGAGCATCTTAAAACTGCAAAATCCTAAAGGTACATGATGTTAAAAGATTCAAGATAGTGGATAAGTAAAGCAGGCAGTAGGTTTCTCTGTCAATTGTGTATGTCAGCAAAGTGCTTGGTGTATTTCTCCATCAGCAAGTGACAGGATACATACCTCTTCTTGCAGTAGGTGACCCCAAGCAGTAGTTCCAGCAAATGCTTAAATGGAAATGGGGTAAGGGCCTTTGCATAGCAGCTTTACTACTTGAAGACCACTCTGTCAAATGATCTTCAAGCTTATCTATAGATAACATTCCATAGGACTGCTTAGCAGATGCAGCTCACAGAGGTACTTCTTAGCAAGCACCCTGATCAAGCATGACTTCTGGTGAAGCTCTCATGATAAGAGGTCTCTGGACCTTCATCAGTACCATAAAAGGCACTGACACAGCTCCCAGTCTGTTTTTAAACTTGCGTTTTGAAGACTGTTCATTTGGATCGACATGAACTGTTCTGAAGGGTCAGACTAAAGGGTCTTGCCAATTCATAAGCAAAGAACCACTTTGGCTGTGAGAATGAGAAAGGTGCTACATGCAGGAAGTAATAGTTACTGTAGGCTGTAAAAACCAAAAAATCCTTGGTTCCATAGCAGTTGCTGAACATTGTGTACACCAATATTATTTCATTTTTATTCCTCCTTTTGTCGTAATACAGCCAAAGCTTCCAGATCAGAGGAGTGAGAGAGAAAATCCAGACAATTCGTCCTAGCTAGAGAACAAGGAATATATTCAGTAAACAAGCAGAAGTAAAATGGACCAACACTTCTTTTATTTATTTGAAGCTAACAATTTGATCTTCATTCTGGGATGGTCATCTAGGACTTTGGACCATATATCTCACTCAGTCTAGTATGACATACCAGTCTTTCTTATGAGGTATCAATGATAACTAGGAGATGGAGCAGTGATACATGTATTTTTCTGTAAATACAAAAATTTGGAAAGATCACTCAGAAAATGCGGAGTGATCCTGCACCACCACCCCACAGACTGAAAATAAACAGCTGAAATTATATCAGCACACTGCTGTAATATGTCTGTTGATAAGGTTACAGTATCTTTTCCACAGTGAATGATGTTCTGGCTCCTGTGAGGTTTGGGGACAACCTTTCTTTTGTGAACTTGCAAAGTCATGCCTGTGAGTATTCTACCAGTGCCACTTACAGTGACTGATGAAATGAGATCTAAAAGCATTTCCATGTAGGATGAGAGGACCATGGTAATGTTGTGTCTCATAGATGAGTATGAGGGTGTATATTGTATAATGGAGAAGCCAAACCTGAAAACTTACTGGTGATAGATTACCTTAAGGCGTCATATAGAGGTATCACATGCAAGGTTAGGCAGATTTGTCATCATGATAGGAAGAAGACCCACACATGTATGTTATGGCAGTCCAAAACCTTTCTCGAAATGGAGATTGTTGCAGGTTCTAAGGAAGGCGTGGAGTGAGTTCCAATTCTTTCTTGTCCCTTCAGCAGCCAGCTGTCCGGGCCAGGAGAGGGATACAAAGTTGCATCCAAAGTAGGTCAGTACCTCTGCCAGTATTTAGTGCTGCAGAGAGTCTTGAGTTGACTTTTTTTAATCTGTAAAACAAAGGTGATACACTTTAGAAACATAGAAGTGTATCTTATGAAGCTTGATTCTAGGAGAAAATAGAGGAGTATGTTAAGGCAGATAAATAGTAATTGTGTTTCTTTACGTGATCTTTGTTGCAGTGATTCTGTTGAGAATTTGACAACTAGTGGAGGTGAAAGCTGGTAGGCAGAAGATCCTCCTCCTGTGAAGTTTTCCATGCAGAGTGAGTCAGCATTTGCGACTTGGTTAACAGTTTGATGCTGCCAGGTAGGGGTGTGAGGATGCTGAAGGACTGGGACTGAAGCCCCTTGCACATGTTGAACTGGTGTTAAAAAAGGTGGTTAGGGGTCTGTTGCCATCAAACTAGGGATCAGAGGGCTTTTTTTTGGTTTGAAATTGAACCATATTCTAGTAGAGTGGTATTCTGAGTAACCACATCTCACTTGTGAGTTGGAAAAGACAAAGGTAAGAGGGACCTGGGCTGAGGACTGGTCAGATGCCCCAGACAATACTACATACTGCTCTATTTTGAAATACACGGGCTAATGTTCTAATACTTAAAATGGAGAGCTTGAGCATCCTGCTCTAGTAGCCTGCCATAAGGTCAATGAGAAATTATTTTGAAGTCTAAGGCTCCTAGTACAGAGCTTTTTGTTGAGCGTGCTCTGATCTTTGTGCCGTTACTCTGAAGTACCATATGAAGGAATGACATGAGTTCTGTGTCCTAGCCTGGATGGTCCAGAGCGAAAGCTCCACATACCACCTTCTTACTGAGAGTAATGGAAGAATCAAGAAGCATGAGTTTAAATTACAGAAAACTGGTCAAATGGTGCAAATACTAGTAAGGAATACCGCATTATTAAAGGAATGTCCAGGGAATGCTGTAGTCCACCTGGCAAAAAAAAAGAAACTGGAAAAAAGTCATACTTGCTGTGTGTTAGACACATTAGAATGTGGGCACCATCAAGGTTTCTGTGGAAAACTTGTCTCCACTTAAAAAGTATTTGTACAATTGCACAGCAGATACACATGCGAGTTATCCCTTAAAAGATAAAGCAACATATTTCCTTATCATAATATTATTAGGTTTTTGACAACATTATTTCTATTCATTTTTATACTCTACACTAATGTACATTATATGGTATGGTATGGTACTCTACTAACTTATATCAGCATGTTGTAAGACTTCTGAGACGGGTGGCAGGATCACTAAAACAATTTAACTGGAGAGTAGTTCCTCACAGGCAAGTACATGTATGACCAGATGGCCTCCATAGTTCATACAAACTTTCTTGTATTGAAAGTTGAAGGTACTTTGTGTGTCTGAACCTGAGGATCTATTCCTACCCTGAGCGGACTGCGCAGCTGTTAGCTGCTTTAATAGATTTTGTTTGTTGAGAGTTCAGTGTGCTGAACAGTCCCTGATGAGGAAAAAAAGAACTTGGAAAGTACTTTTCATATTCTACACAATTTCTGTAGCCTAGTTGCTTAACCTCTCAGGACCTTAATTACCTTTCTACAAGTATTAACATGTGTATCTATTTCTGATTCCCTAGTCATATATTTTTTGTAGGACCAACTGGTTTTTGAGGCAAGGAAACATCTTACTGCTAGAGAAAACATAAAAATGAATTGGTAAGTTGTTTTGCAGCAATTTGGTTGAGTGGAAGCTAAATACTGTTGGGTAAAGAGAATCACACCTACTCTCAGTCACTTTTTACTATATACAGGACTTGTTCTGGATGATCAGCACAGGCAAATGTTTGTGTTAGGCTGGGCCAGCTAAATGTTTTTTAAGGATGTGGGTGCAGCTGCCTTGCAGAAATGCAATGGAGTAAAATTCTTCAGTTCTCGAATATGGCTGTAATGGCTGTCTAAAAATAATACCTAACAAAGGGTGTCCTTCGCAGGGGGAGCCAGAAATAACCTTCTTTTTCTCTGTCAAAATGTAAGGCTCTTATCAGTTAATCTACAAGCAGCAGCTTGACCCAGAGACCACGAAAGAGCTGACTTTCAAGCACGTTTTTTACGTAAGGAATCTTGAGCTTGGACTTCCCCCCAAAGAGATAATAAATACCCACTCGCTTCAACTTTTGAGCCTCGGTTTTGTAACGAGCCGCGTCCCGCTTCCGTCCGTTCCCTGGCCCCGCGCTGGGCCGTTCGAACATGGTACCAGGGACGCATGGCGGGCTCGGGCTGGAGCTCGGGCCCGGGCCCGGCCGGGTCCGGTCGGGAGCGTGGCGGTCGCGAGGCTAGCACGTTCTCACCCCGAGCGCGGCCGGTGCCGGTCCCGGGCGCGGAGAGCGGTGGCCCCGCCCCGCGGCGGCGGGAGCGGCGGGGCTGGGCGGCGCCTGGCGCCCTCACGTCCCTTCGCTCGCTCGCTCGCTCCCTCCCTCCCCGCCCGCCTCNGGAGGGAGGGCGCCGCTGGAGCTGTTTTGTCAGCCGCCATATTTGTGGGCCGAGTATTTTCGCGGCGGGGAGGGAGTGACTGTTGGGAAGGGCTGGAGATGATGGGCCCGGGCAGGAACCATCCTGCCGGGGGCCGGGAGGGGGGAGCGCCGCGCCGGGCAGGAACCATCGGCGGGAGGGGAGAGAGCGCGTTGGAGGCTCCCTGGGCGTGGGCAGGAAGTGTTGGCGCGGCACCGGCGAGGGCGGGCCCGGGGGCGTGGGCAGCCGCGCGCGGGAGGCAGGATTCCGGGATGGCCGCGGGATCTGGCGGTCTCCTGGATCTGGCGTCGGTGAGCTTTTTCCGCCGGGCCGGGAGAGAACGGCTCTGGTGGTCCCGCGTGTCTTGGCCGTGCCCGCGCACGTTTGCTGGGCTCCGTGAGCTCCCGCTCGGGGCCTTGCCCCAGGGAATCGCCCTTGCTGCGCGGCTGAAGCGGCGGGAGGTGTCCGCCCAGTATGCGTGTAAGCACTGTTTGCTTACCGTCCCTCATTGTGTAGGACTAAAGAGTATTCTTATGTTTTTGTCTTTTTAGTGGTCTACATGAAAGTGCCATTGAGAATAGAATTCCCTAGTCCATTGAGCAGGGGATCCAGGTACCAAAGACAGTTTATTTGAAGAGGAGGAAAGTAACTAGGGCAGAGGCTGCAATTTAGAAGTAATGTACTTCTCGTGTTGGTTTTAGCTATCCTACACCTTGATAAATAGGTTTTTTTTCTTTCTTTTTGCCTCATACCGTGTATTTCATAGGAACAGCTATCTCCAGGTACTTCTGTTATGAGGAGGAAAAATTCTGCTGGTGATTTCCTTCCCAAGTAGCTGATGCAATTCCAGGAGATGAGAGCTGTGGATAACTTTCCTGGTTTATATCCGACAATCTTTGAGGGCAGGACAGTGCTAACAGAAGTGCGTTAAAATAATTTTGTCTCTGGTTAGTGCGCTATCTTTGTGGTCATTGAATGGAAACTTGTCTTAGTTAACGCTTCAAATTTACGTCTTGGTCCTCATTCCTATCGATCTACAGGATACTGGGAAGGGGAGCGGGAAGTGGGGGATAGGAGGGAGAAATGCCAGCTGATAATTGCGTAGGAAAAGCAAACCGGTTGTAAATCATGAATTTGTTATGCAGAACTCTGGTCTTCATCCGGAGTATTTATAGAACATTTGCAAATAGAAGAATTTTGGAGAAACAAAACACTGCTTTGGCCTCTGAGGCATTTAAGTTATTCACACTAAATTTGCGTGAAATTCGGCCTGAGTACTACCAAGTTTCGATTCTGTGTGCGTTACATTGTATTTTTAGGGTATCCATTCTTTGTTTGAGACTGTAGCTTCCTTCCTAAATCAGCTGTATTTACTGTTGAGTATTACAGTGTACTTAGGTGTTAGCTCAATCTTTTTTTACCTGTTTGTTTCAAACAGTTCATTTGATTTTTGCAACAGCTGTCCTAAATCTTTAAGCAGAATAAAAGATCTTGTGCATCTGAGTATTTTCTTCCTATTTTTAATGCCTGCCTGAAGCCATACTCGAGAATCCTGGGGACAGAGGGGGGTGGAGAGCTTGGAAACACAGCATTAGTGTTTTTCTGTCGTGCTGGGCTAAGGTGGTGTGGACAAGTTACACATGTTTTTGATTTCTGAAGGTCACCTCTTATTCCTCCCTCTGTATTTTTTCTGAAACAGTCTCTGTCCTCAGGAGCCACTATGAATGGATACACAACCAGCTAAAATGTAGGAAGGGGCATTAAAAATACCAAACCAGACTTTTACATCTAGACAGAATTGAAATGCAATTATGTGAGGTAAACATGCTGTAAACGGTGTTTCTTGATTGACAAGTGAATAGAGTCCATTCTGATCTGTAATAGGTTGCTGTACATTGACACGTCAGTATGTTTTAGCTGAAGAATCCATCATTACTTGTTCACAATAACAGAAATCAGGGCCACTGTAATAACTTTGGGTCTCTGAATTACAAAATCTGTATTGAAACTGGGAACTAATTTTTAATTTTGCTTAAACTACTGGTATGTTTTTAGTTTTAGTGGTTGGACCTTCTTTGGCAGTATTAGTTGTTTAAACTGTTTTCTGCAGTTAAGAAACTAGTATGATTGAATCCTGTGTTGTTTTATAGAATTTAATTATTATAACTTCTTCCAAAGTTGTTTGAAGAAATGGAACCTTTTATATTCTCCTGTTGTTTATAAAGAGCAGATCAGAGATTGTCATGATTAAACACTGACTGTTGGCTGGCTATACGGTGTAGAAACTAGTAATAAGGGTTAAGAATGAGTTGTGTAAAAGTCAGATTTATAAGAAGCACAGTTCTTGCATGAATAATAAAACTAGCTTAGGTTATGAAAACAGAGTCTGTTTGTGAGAGCAGACAGATCAGAGCCTTTTGGGAACTAATCTTAGGGTTAGTTGCCTAAGTGATCTAGTAGTCTTCCTGTGAAAGGAGTTCCTTTAGTACTTTGAGGCCTTTAGAAGTTGGCATCATAGACTTAAGCAAAAGGCAAGCAGCATGGAGTAATTAATGTAGTTAGTTGTTCAGTGCTTGCTGTTTTCTTCCCAAAATAGATATACTGGTCTTTCACAGTAGTTTTGTTTTGATTTCTTTATTTCTCTACAATTTTGGCAATACATGCTAACACTAGTTGTGTTGTAATGAGCAGCCCTGACTCAAAATGCAGAGTTGAAATGGTGAGGCCCTGATAATACTTTAGGCAGTGATTAAAGAGCAGAGGTTTTTTTATGTAGCTGAGGTTGAATGATGCTATTTATTAATGATTTATTGGGAAGAAGGAGGGAGTGGAATAGAATTTTAAACTTGACAATGTCAGTCAGGTTTGTAATATTTTCAGCCCTTACAGGAGAAAAATCCCACCCAGTGTGAAGATGTCAAGAGGCATGAGTATGTATGAAAGCTTTTAACTTAGAAATTTTGTGACCATCCTAGTCATGGGGCTTTGGAGTGGAGGGGAGAAAGCTATCTTTTTGTATGGTATGTGATCTTTTTTGCAGTAGGTTGTAAACTTAAAATTTGTTTTAAAGAGCTTGGGACTGGGTTTATAAACAGGAAGATTTTTATCTATCAGCAGCTGATTTGAGAACAGCTCCTGAAGAATCTGTTGAAGGAGAACGCTGTGTGTACTTAAAAGCAGGGAACATGTTTTGGCTCTAAGTCAAATCTACTTTACAGGTGGAATATTTACTAGTTGCAGTCCACATTGCACCATATTGGGCACTGTGAGTTCTGTCATGTTCTTGTCAGGTTGTGAAGAATAATGGGCTCACTAAGGATTGAGGAAAGTAAAAAAAAAAGTATAGGGCTGTCAAACTGCCCACTTGCCAAATGTGGAAGAATGTGTGCTTTTCAAGCTTTTAAATATAGTTTAGTAGTTGAGTTGATGAGTGTTTCAAATTGCACTGGAAAAAAATACAGAGAAAACTTGTTTTTCTTTCACAATTGCGTTAGTTCTTTAGAAAAGAGATCTAGAGGACATCATCTGTAGCTGTTGCAAAAATTTTCAAACTGCAGGCACCCCTAAGGTGTTAAGTATTGTATTAAAGGTTTTCTTACAAGGTAATAAATGCATTTTTTTTTTATCTGTGACACTTCTGAAATGTTTTTGTTCTCATGCAGTGGTCTTGCCAACAATGCCTCTAGAGGGTTTCTAGCAAGGATTTTGTATAGCTGTGTTTACTCAGGGAAGCTGTTGTTTAGAAGATCTATTGATCTTCAGGTTAAACTTGTACAAAACTGAGCAGTCCTGTTGAGTAAGAGTGACAGGCTTTTGGATTTGTTTACTTTTAGTTAAATATATGCATAGAGGGCTATAGAACTGAATGTTTTTTCCTTACTACAGTAAAACTAATATTTTAATATGATTATTTGGTGTTCATAGTATTAACTGTTGCTCTAATTTTAGGTAAACATTACCAAATGAGGAGAAAAGGAAGATGCCATCGAGTATCGGCAGCAAGGCATTCTTCTTCCCCATGCAGTATTAAGCACTCCCCGACACGAGAAACCTTGACATACGCTCAAGCTCAAAGGATGGTTGAAATAGAAATTGAAGGTCGCCTGCATAGGATCAGTATCTTTGATCCTTTAGAAATTATATTAGAAGATGATCTTACTGCCCAGGAAATGAGTGAATGCAACAGCAATAAAGAAAATAGTGAAAGACCACCAGTTTGTCTAAGAAGCAAACGCCATAAAAATAACAAAGTGAAAAAGAAAAATGAAGCTCTTCCGAGCTCCCATGGTATGCCTGCTACAACAGCTCCTCTTCCAGAACCAAAAGTACGGATTGTTGAATACAGTCCCCCTTCAGCTCCTCGGAGACCTCCAATTTATTACAAATTCATTGAGAAGTCAGCAGAAGAACTTGATAATGAAGTTGAGTATGACATGGATGAAGAAGATTATGCGTGGTTAGAATTGATAAACGATAAGCGGAAAAGTGATGGAGTGTCAGTTGTTTCACAAAATATGTTTGAATTCCTTATGGATAGGTTTGAAAAAGAGTCTTATTGTGAGAACCAAAAACAGGGTGATCATCAGTCTTTAATTGATGAAGATGCAGTGTGTTGTATATGCATGGATGGTGAATGTCAGAACAGCAATGTGATCCTGTTTTGTGATATGTGTAATTTAGCAGTACATCAGGAATGCTATGGGGTGCCATATATACCTGAGGGCCAGTGGCTTTGCAGACACTGTTTGCAGTCCCGCTCTCGGCCTGTAGACTGTGTGCTGTGCCCAAACAAGGGAGGTGCCTTTAAAAAGACAGATGATGATCGTTGGGGACATGTGGTGTGTGCTCTGTGGATTCCAGAAGTTGGATTTGCCAATACAGTTTTTATTGAGCCAATTGATGGTGTCAGGAACATTCCCCCAGCCAGATGGAAGTTAACATGCTACCTCTGTAAACAGAAAGGTGTTGGTGCCTGCATCCAGTGCCACAAAGCAAACTGCTATACTGCATTCCATGTGACATGTGCTCAAAAGGCTGGTCTGTATATGAAAATGGAACCTGTGAAAGAACTAACTGGCAGTGGAACGACGTTCTCTGTTAAAAAGACTGCCTATTGCGATGTACATACTCCACCAGGTTGCACGCGGAGACCGCTCAATATTTATGGAGAAGCTGAAATCAAAAACGGTGTTTGTAGAAAGGAGGGATCAGTCAGAACTGCTAGGTCTACATCAAAAATCAGGAAAAAGACAAAAAAAGCCAAGAAAACAGTGGCTGAACCCTGTACAGTTATGCCAACAGTATCTGCTCCTTATATCCCCCCCCAGAGGTAAGCAAACCATCAAAATGTAAGAAACCTTTACTTTATTATCTATTTAATTTTCAACCAGTGCTTTTAGATGCCACCTTGAAGTTTTTGTACATTTTTTACGTGCTTTCTTTAAAGGCTTTTTTCATAGAATTACTGTTAATTATGTACATTGCGCTTCTGTAGAGTTGCATTAAAAATGCAGTAACTTCCTCAGAGAAATTATTAAGTGATCAAGTGATCTGTCTTGTCCTCAGAACATTTGGTTTGGGTTTTTTTTTGTCAGACTAAGTTACGTTGTGTGTTCACTTGTCATTCAGCGTACTTCTAAGAATTAACTGCTGAATTCGGAATAGTAATGCAGTTGATCTTCATATTAAAGAAAAAAAGCCAAGCTCAAAGTTAACTTTATTTGTAATTTTGGATTCTGAGTTTCTTTTTCCAATTTTAAGAGATCCAAAATGAAAATTACGATTTTGTATGTAAGTTTTGAATCTTGTTCATCTCACATAAATTAAGAATAAACTTGTAGTGTAAGATCTATGTAAGTTTTACAAAAAACCTTCAAGGAAGAGTTTTCCTTGTGTATGAGGTTTTTCCGAAATTTATGGTTGTATGTTTGCAACACCAATATATTTATTTACTCCTTGAATTAAATTCTTACTAATTTAAGAGCAGTAGTTTGGAAAGTTTCTCAAACAGGCACCAGTTCCATGTGCAGGCTCATTTCCTGTCCTGTGGCCAGACTCTGAATGCACAGAAGTGGAGGCTTTTAATATAGTATGATGCCCTTTAAATAGCTGACTCACAAGTCTCAGGTAGTGAGCCATTAAACCTGGTTAAATTAATCTAGATAAATACATGTTTAGAGACTGCAGTTCTTTCCTGTAATAAGCTTTGTTAACGTAAGAAGCTAATTATTGAGTGACTCTGACAAACAGTCTTCAGCTCCCATGCGATGTGTACAAACATCAGATTGATTGCTCTGTTCTCTTGATAAAATGATTTTTTTTTGTTTAGTGATGCACTGCAGAAAAACTTTAGTTCACTGTAGGCAACTAATACTGCTATTTAAACAGGAACTACTGTCTGTGGAAGAGGGAAGTTGGTGTAAAATAATTCGGCTTTGTTTAATTAGAACAATCCCAATTGGTAGTGTAGTGTGTTTTTGTTATGCTTTTTTTGGGATAATGTAAGAAAGAACATGAACTAAGAGTTGAGGATTAGAAAGTGTGTTCTCAGTTGTGCCTCTGGCAGCTCATTCCATTGGCGATTTTTAAGAAAGTCAGACCCTAAAAAGATGCTATCATCAGATGGCTTTTTTTAAAATAGTCATTAGATGCCAGGAGCAAAAATACAAAGGCATTTTGTTCTTTCTTTTTTTTCACATTAATGATTGAATTTCTTTTCAAGACTGCAGAGAAATTCAGCTTTCTTCTATTTATGCCTCTCCGTATTTCTAGAAACAAGTACAGTTTCTATACTCTGTGTCATAAGTGTAGAAAGTGCACAGTTTAAAGGTATTTTAAAGTTGAGCTTTATTATAAATTGCTTGTCCTTGGCTGAGGGAGACCCTTGGTTAAGTACTCTTTGTAACGTGAACATGTTCAGTCTTAGAAAACTGATCCCTGAATTAAAAGTGGAACAAATGGGCATATTAAAATGAAAAGTGATTACACTGCAGACCCAAATCTCTAGTTTCAGAACCAAAGTTGTCTGGTTTTCTTTGACTGTTCTTCTTCCATTTTTGTCTGTTTGGGAAACACTCTAGTGTTTCTGTAGGAATTAAGTACATACCCAGAAAGTATTAAAAAATTATTTGGATCATTTCACAGTAGCTTTCGTTTATATTATTTTTTTCTCTAATCTGTTTTTTAAATGCACTTATTTTCCCTTGGGTCTGAAGCATGATTTTTCAGAGGTCTTGAAGAAGAGCAAATAAGCTATTTATGTTACTAGGGAATAAATATATACACTCAATGTTCAAACACTAGTGCTTTTTTACCTGAAGAATTTGATTTTAATGTGTTTTCAACATCTCTGGAAATTGGGGCACACATGGAGATGCTTGGTTTGGATTGCTTTCTTAATACCTAGACTGTACTCCTCCTCAGCACATTGCTGGCTCTTCAGAGTTGGTAGTTGAAAGAGTGTACAAATATGAAGATCACAGTGGGTGAAAGTACATGCTGGATGCAGCCCCTGAGTACATCTGGTGAAGCTTGAGGAAAACCGTTTTGCAATTTATGTTCAGCTTAAGGAGAAGGATTTGTATCCTTTTCTGGATAGTGAGAGTATATGAACCACTGAGCATTTTAGTAACACAGTTTTTAATAATTCTGTTTTCTAAAACAATTATCCTAATGCTCAGGATATTTTGAAAAGACTGAGTGTGGAACAGCATACTTCATAATCTCTACACAACTTTTGTAGTTTATGAATTTCTGGATCAGCTTACCTTAGGTCGGGTTTCTGTGCTACTGCCTTGAATGACTTCAACCAGGATTTCTTACACAGATGTCATACTCTAAGCTTTTTGCAGTTAAATTATGTAGATAGTGTCATTCTTTAGGTCATTTATATCTAATTATATGATCTCTCAGACTTTCATCTGTGAACTACTGATTTAGGAGTGCAGATCAGAAGCTGCTAACCACTGATCCATTGATGATAAGAGATAAATGCTTACCTCTCCTGCCTTTTTCTTTTTTTTTTTTTTAATTTATTTTTAATGCTGCGCCTGTATCCTAGGTATTTTGGAAAGTCTATACCTAAGTATCTACTTCCAAAGGTGCAGTAGTTCATCTTGGAGCCTTAAGGTGGTTTCAGTTTTCAGTGCTGTCAATGCTGACTTGTAACTTGCTTAGCACTCGTAATAATGCATGGGACTACCAGGGAACTGATGCGTGGAGGATGTATGTCAGACCTGGCTACTATGAAATTCCATTCAGTTCTTAATGAAATACAAAACTCTTGACCATGGTCGCTTACACTGTACTGTTCATACTCATCTGCTTTTTTTGTTTGCCTAGTTTTGATGGGTTGGTTTGTTTGTTTGTTTGTTGGGTTTTTTTATTGTTTAAAGGTAGAAATGAGCATCTAAAAGTTGTGTTTCTGGGAAGTGCCAGAGCAGCTGTGCTGTGTAGGGAGGAGAGTGGGAAAGGACACTGTAAAAGTGTCCCACTGTATGGGAGGGACAGACAGTATCTGCTCCTCTTGGCAAATGGTGGTCAAACAGTAGCTTCCCACTGCCACCAGATAGTTTGGCTGAAGAAAATGGCAAATTTGTTATTAAAGTATAGTATTGCCACCAGGGATGTGTAATGGTTGAATTTTGCTTAGTAGAGAGATTCCCCCTTCCCCCTGCCCCGCAAAAAACAAACAAACAAACAAAAACAACCAGCCAAAAAACTAGAAGGATTTTGTTTGGACTGCAGGTCCAGAATTTTCAAGTTAGGAAATCCTAACTTTTAGGGTTGTCTGGGCAATCTAAATCTAGCTGCTTCTCCCTGACAGTTATTTTGCACTGACTCTGCTCAATTTCTTTTGTGTTTGTGGTTTGGTTTTTTTTAATCTGCTGCTCCTCATCCTTGTTCTTTATAACTGTTGCCTTATTCAGCAAGCAGGATGGATACGTGAAGCAGAAGTGTTACAATGTTAGCTGGGAAAACTACATAGTTTCTCTTATTTTTGAGTGTTTGATTCTTTAGTACAAATAGCATTGTTTTTGTGTATTCTCTTGATCTTATGTGTCAAAAGAGGCATTTTAAAAATGTTTGCTTATTAGCCAGTGTCAATATTCATGTTATTTAAAAATGCTGTGAAACTATAATATTGTAGCTATATACTTGGAGGGAAATAGAATGTGTTATGAAATATTTAATCTAAAGTATTTTAAAAGTATACACTGAGATACAGTGAAATTTGTTTTATTAAAATGCCATTCATGCAAGTACTGCTCTATTAAATGGAAGCTGGCATTAAAAGTATATAAATATTTGCTTTCATCTTTAGTTTCTCTTTCTGCAAACATGGCATGTTTGTTATGTCTGAAATTAAGAAAACATTTGAAATGCAATATTTGTATAGAAAGCAAAGAATAAATAAAAAAGCACTTTTATTAGAAGTAGGAACACTGTATTTTGTTGTATGAAGTGTGTTGTATCATTAATAGTAAAAGAGAATTAAAAGATTGTTATGAAAGTAAGGTAAGTAATAGCTGACAACTGAGAGCAAATATTGCTGACACTCTTACAAAAACATTTTCAGCTCTTCTGATGGATCAGCATTTATGTGCCCCACATTAACTAGTTGATTTCTCTATGTTCATCTTTGGTTATATTAGGAGGAATACTGTGCCTGGTAGTAATCTGGATTTCTGTTACTGTGTCTCAAGGCAAAATCAGTATTTTCTTTTGGTTTATGATTTACCCAGTTGAGTTATCCTGAACTTTCTTACCAAGTAATTAAATGTAATCTTGTTATCTTAACACAGGAATATTGATTGTCTCTGAAAGGAAGTACGGACCAGAAAAATAAATAATAAATAAACAGAAAGGGTTGAAATGCAGTATAAGGGGAAAGGAACATTAACAAGGCCCTCAAGACAACATTAACCTGCATTCACAAATAATGACTCTTATTCATGTCTGTAGCTTGTGGATTTCTTTGGGGGATTTTTTAAAATGTTTTTTAGGGTACTCTGTGGGTTTTTTTAATACATTCAGAAATTCTTCAAGATGGGGAGAAAGAACAAGAAATGTTTCTTAAAATTCAGCATAAAAAATGCTATTGAGAAATATTGCTGGGGCCAGCATTGCAAAGAACTTGGAAGCCGAATAAATCCAGACAAATGCCTGTTAGCTCTTTATCCTTGAATATACGTGTATGTATAATTTACAGAATCGTGTGAAAATGCTTATTTTAATTCCAGGGGAGCATGATATAGGTATGCCTTGTGACTGTACCTAATAGTTGGATCATAGAGTCACCAAAGTGAGGAGAATGCCAAAAGTCATGAACTGCTGATGTTTCTTGTCTTGTCACATCGTTTGACTTTGAAACCTTTCTGTTTCATGTAGAAACTATTGCTGATGTCATCCTGATCTCTTCGCTTAAATAAAAGAGTAAATTTCCCTAAATTAAAAAAAACCTACTGTGGTGTTCACTAGTTTTGCCTCAGCGGTATTTTAAAAAGTGTTCACTAGTTTTGCCTCAGCAGTATTTTAAAAAAGTGAAGGTAACTTTAGAGCATTATTTTGAAGCTAGTTCATCTTGACACTGGTTAGCTTATTAAATAAGGATTAATTAATGTGTTCAAAGAAGTGTAACTTATTTAGTAAATTGTGAAAGTAGATTTTGAGTAAAAATCGTATCTTTTTTCTTCCGTTTGTTTTACATGTACAAAGCCAAGAAGCTTAAAACAAGTTAATAAGTTACTTCTGTTAGGCATATCATTAATATTCTGTGTGCTTTCTAAGGGGTTTGGTCTACAATGATTATATATGTGATAATGCAGTTATGAAGACCAAGATTTATGTGATTTGTTTTTCAGAACCTCTGAGTTTTGAGTTTCACCAGTTGTGTGAACTTTCATTTACTTTCTTTTTTTGTGGCAAATAGAGGGTGTTATGATTTGTGCCATAGCAAAACGTCTAAAGAATACATTGTCTGAAGAGGTCTCTCCTGGCAGTTTTTTTTATTCAATGATCAAGTTACAGGGTTGACAAAAATTACAAGATAAATACTGAGCTTTCTTCTTATTTCAGATCAAAATGTGATTTTTGATTAATACATCTGATGTGAATTGAGCCTTTTGATATTAGATTTCAAAATCATGTGTGGTCATATATGTGTAGGAACGGGCAGAAGGAAATCTGCACATATAATTTTTCTGAGAAGAAATTTTTCCAGTGTGACAGGGTGGGTGGTTTTTATTGTTTGAATTGGGTTTCATTTTGGTTTTGTATTTTATTTATTGTTTTGGGTTTTTATCTTATCCAAAGTTTTGGAATATCACAAACTCTACTTGTTAGAACAGGAAAAAGATAACAGAGAATTAACTGAAATAACAATGTTTTCTTACTTCTGCAGTTCACTGTTCTACTTTTCCTGTCCAAGCAAAATTTTACAAGCTGCTTCCTCAGATAGAAAAATAGGGGGTTCACAGTCATGTAAGCAAGACAAAGTGCTTCCTACATGCATATTCAAAATCAAAATCTATTTAAATTCCAGTAAATATTGAATAAAGAATAGGAACCTGGAGAGACTTTCAGGCTTCAGAAGATGTATCAGTAGATTAAATATATACTGTTAGACTCTGCCTAGGAGAGGCAAATTCAGTAGCTAGACTTTAAAAACATAACAGTCAAAAAGGAATAAAACTTGCAAAGTAGTTTTAATTAAGAAAGTGTGTATTTGTTGCATGTGGATTCTGCAGGGTTGTGTTGCAGTGGTTTAAATGAAATCTTTTTCAGCCTTTCCAGGATTTGATATGCACTCTGTTAGGCATCTAGCTTATTGCTGCTTGGTATTGAAGGAATGTTATCCTTTTTCAAAAGGAAGTAAAGACATGCAGATGGATTCTGATTTTTACATAGTTATTCATTTGCCTATGTTGTCTTTCCAGTTAGTCAGAACAGTTTGAGGTTTTTTTTATTTTTAAGTTAATAAGTCATATAGTAAGTTTTATCTTTTATTGAGGAATAGGATAACAAAGTTGGTTTTTTTCAGTGTTAAAAAAGAAAGTGTATTGAAAGACGAGTTTTAAAAATACTTTGATAAGCAGCTGCTGCCAAAGTTTTCCATGAGAAGAGTAGAGAGAGTTTCATCTGTCCAGGTGGGCATTCTGATCTTCAAAAACTGAAGTTTTTCGGTATGGAGCTAGGAGGAATAGCTGGTAAGGCTCCAGAAATAATTCCAATTCCCCAAATAAATTTTTCCATAGCTTTTTATTCTAGTTTTATGATAATTGTCTTCCAGTAAGTGTCATTGGAATTACTGTAATTATATGTAGGGAAGTCGTGCATCTTTCCTGGTTCCTCAGTGTATTTTATGTAACTTTGTTGAACAATACTTGAAAATTTAAGTGTTCTGGAAACTCAGTTTACTTTGTTGCAACTTGTTCAATTAATTTTTTTTACATTTTGTTCTGACAAGTTTTAAAAGATATCTGCAATCTTTATGTGGGAAAATAAAAGTGTTTTATCTGCTCTGTAAAGTGGAACATAATTTGATTGTTAATGGGTATTAGCATAAGTCAAGAGAAACTAGTATGTTAGTGATACTGAATGAAATTTTACAGGATATAATAAGAGTTTTCCTGTGTTGTATGTACCTTTAGTAGTGCTATGCTGGATAAACGACAATGCAAAATAACAAGCTGATAAAACTGGAGACTCAGGACAAGTATGGTAATTAAAATACTAGGGTTCATTCATGTCCAAAAATTGCATAGTTTGAATGGATATTTGATTTTCTTTGGGTGTTTGATTAATACAGATTTTCATATTAAGTTCTTTGTGCTTGAGTTATAGTAATGTTGTCAAAATCACATCCTTACTCAAGAAAATGTTCTCTCCAGTTTATATATCAAAAACTTAAGAATCTTTAGGTATTGTAATACTAAAATAATACCTGTGGAGTTTAAAAGTGTGTATAGTCTGTGCAGTGATTAGTAAAGAGTGATAAAAAAGTGGCTGATTATCTCTTATTGGCTTTCTTAGGTTAAACTGCCACACCGTTGGTTACCAAAAATACTGGTTTCACTTTTCCCTGTAAGCAGTTGCTGTAGTTGCCACAGTGATATGTAACTGAAACTGGGAACGGAAGTCATGAGTCAAAGAAGGCAGCTGTGAGATTTGCTAATATGTTAAAAGACATCTCTTACATTGACAAAATTTATTTTATGCATTTCTCTAAAAGGTGAGGAAACAAGGACTGAATAACACTCAGCTCTCTGAATACATTGACCAGTGCATTAAGTGTGTCATCCTTTACAGGGTCGATTATCTATCAGATGCCTTCAGTTCAGTTCAAAAAGGATCTTTGCCTGTTTAAAGACAAGCAGGGAATTGTACGATATCTCCATTTGTAGTGCACATCAATGTTTTACAGGGCTGGGCCTGGGGAAAGGAAGTAGTTCTGGCTCACTCGATTGGCTGTGGCACAATTAAAACAGTTCTGAAAAATGTTTTTGTCATCTGTGTAGTTTTGGCATGTAGCTCTAAAAAAAAACAAAACCAAGAATCAATATGACTGCTAGTGCTAAAACATCAAAAGGCAGCAGTGGTCATCAGCTGGAAACCTAATGCTTCTTTCATGAGACCAGTTAGATAGCAGCAGTCACTGAATATCATTGGAACACAGTCACCTTTTTAAGAATTTTCTAATTCCTCTATCAATGTACTTTGTTTAAAATAACTGGTAAATTGAGCGAAAATTATGAGTTTTTTTCTCCCAGTAGTTGGTATGCTTGACTTGCCTTTAGAAAATAATACAGAAAGCTGTTCTTTTTTTATGTACTTATACTGGAAAAAGTGGACAGATAGCTCAGCAAAAAAAATGCCTTTGCTGAGGTGTTTTCTGTAGTTCTGGGAGATGCCGTAAGTTTTCTAAGCCTTGCCTATGCATTGGGGATTTATCAGTGTAGTGTAGCAATTAATCCTGTCGAGTCCGAGTCAGATCCTGGATTGCAAAATGATGGAGTCTTTAAACAACAGCTCTCCCTCACCTAGCCCAAATACGTGCCTTTTTTTTTTTTTATTTTTTTATTCTTCAGGGTTTTTTTAATAACATATTTGTTGAGGAAAAAGAAAAGGCAGTGGAATGTATGGAAAATTCATTTAGGTGGTGGGAGCTTCAAAATCAGTAGCCAGTCTGAACTTGCAGGGTTCTACAGCAACATTGTGTCATTTCCCCAAAATGGTTGTATTGCCTATCATAATTTAAAGTGGTTGGGACAGTAAAAGTCTACCTTTTAGTATCAGACTAAGCAAAAGGATAGTTAAAGAGCTGTGATATAGGTAGTGGGCAGTTAGTCTAACAGCAGATGTAACATCCTCCTAGCACTAAGTTCATAGTGTAGAGACTCTGTAGATATCTGTCATGTGAAGAGTTCCAGAGCTCTGTATTTTGACAAGTATATAACTGCTACCCATGTGTCTTGTTTAAATGAAATACTTGGTTCAATTTAGAGGGGAAGGCAGACATGAGTAGTTTCCAACTACTTGTTAAGTAGTCTCTGCACTCCAAATACCTTCTGTCTATTTGTATTTTGAAAGTTGGAGAGTGTCTTCTGTGAACATCTTTCTTAAGCTTATTTTAACACTTTACTATTATAATTATATGTGAATAGAATGGTTCGTTATGTGAATTGGCAAATGTACTTAAAGCTGTATTTAAAGATGTTTGCTTAGTCTTGCCACATCTGATGGGCATGAAGCCAAGGCACCTTTCTTCATGTTATGATTCTCTGATCTTTCCAAATACTTGTGTATTTGGCTGTGCTTTTTTTTTCTACTTGGTTCAGTAGGTTTTACCATTTCCAAGAGATTTGTGAAAGCAATTATTTGATTTTGATTGCTTTCTATAATTAATTGTAATTATGTTGTTTGAAGTTTAGCAGGGTCACATCTGTTCTGCATTGGGTAAATCTTTGTGGAGTCTGTGTCTGCCTTCCAGTGAAAGATGTACAAGACAGTCTGAAGTCCATCTGCAGACCTAAGCTTTAAATTAAGCTAGAATTTTTCAAGAATGCCTAACTAGCTTAGTTATTAATTTTAAAAAAACAGTGTCATTGAGGAACCAAAGGACATAGTGGTGTCCTTTTTTAAAGAAATTTTTTAAAGAAAACCTGAGTTTCCTCTGCCTTTACCTGGTGATGACTGAAAACTTTAGCTATAGTTAGTAGCACTGAATAAACCAATTGCACCTTATCGTCTACACAGTCCAAAAAAACCCAGGGATAGATGACCTTTGGTGAACTCAAAGTACATGTTCTTGTATGTTAGTCTGAAAAATACTTATTTTTCCCAAATAGTCTTAAAAACCATTTTACCCAAGGCTTTACATTTTCTTCAGGTGTTTTGACTACTTAGCTTTTGTCACTTACCTGCAAAACTGCTTTCTTCATAATACAAAAAGGGGAAAAGCAGAAAAATATTAGTATATATATACAATAATGATTTTTGTTTAAATGTCTCATGGTACTGCTCTACAAATCGGACACTTCTTGAGTTAATATTTGCTTGGTTTAGAATTAAATTTTGGATAATATGCGATAAACCCTCTACTATCAATTGTAGTTTTGCAGTGGGTAGTAGTAATATTCTGAGTGACGAATGAAGAGATTTCTTTTTTCATTGTTATTATCCTTTCTGTAACTGTTTTACATACAGCTCACCCCTGCCCCCAGATGAAGGAACCGTCTCTTGCAATACAGGTGGTTGGTAGCGTGGGGCATTTTCCGTTGATTTTACAAGGGCTGCCACCAGTTACAAGTACCAGCATTATCATACAAAGAGAAAATCTTTTCATTCTGTAACCATTAACTTTTTCTAACTTCTATTTTGCTGAAATTTCAAGATATTGTAGGCACAAACAGCTGAAGATTTGTTTCAGATAGTTTCTTTTTAATATGTTTTCAGAAGCTGGTGTCATGTTTGAGACTTGGACATCTGTCTAACATGTCATTATTTGAAAAACAGGAGTCAGTATTGTTGTGTGTGATGTTCATAAAGCACTTTCCTTGAGTATTTGTAAAAAAGTATATGTGTAGAGTATTTACATTTGTTCAAAAGCAACTTTGGAGAAAATACTGATTAATTTGGATCAAAATATTTTGTTAACTGTTTATATCATCCTCATGTCTTCTCTGTTTGGTTATTTTCGTGTGTGTGGGGTAAAATAATAATTGCTCCTGTGGTTTATATTTTTTTTTGTTTGGTTTATTTGTCAGAAAATCAGTATTGTTAGAGTAATACAGGGCTTTCATTGTATGTTTTTATGGGAGGAGTTGGAAGATGTATTTTCTGTAAAATAAACTACTAATCTTTTTGTAGATGGCAAAAAATGATCTGATGATTTTCACAGTGGTTTGGAACTTTTTATCTGATTTCATTTTCAATAGGAAAATCATTCTATGCAAAATGCACATAAAGCTTTGTTTTCAGCCCTAATCTGGGATTGCTCTTCCAATAATGATTACAAAAAAAATTATTCCCTTTAGCTTTATAAAGTATCTTAATGTATTTGGTAGAAACTGCAGTGTGAAGCAGATGTATTTGGTTGTAATTTACTGCTCAGAAATAATTGTACTGTAAGGGATCTTATTGAAAGGAGTTAGTAACATAGTGATTACTTCTGGTTTTACAGTATACATTCATATATATGTGATGTTTAACTTCCATAGATAAATATGTTTTATGCTTTGCTGTGAAAAATACAATATCAGTTTTTCCATGTTTTAGATTAAATAAGATTATGAATCAGGTGGCCATTCAGCGAAAGAAGCATTTTGTTGAACGAGTGCACAGTTACTGGTTGCTTAAAAGACTGTCTAGGAATGGTGTTCCACTCTTGAGAAGGCTGCAATCCAGTTTACAGTCACAAAGAAACACACAACAGGTATGTGGCATACTTTTTATTTATAAGAAGAAATTGGAAATTTTCTATTTTATTGAGTTAAAAATAAACTAGGAAACCTAGTGTAAAGTAAAAACTTTTTTTTTTACTCAGCACTGAATAAATTTTTTACTCTATTCTGAAGTGATATTACCTATTTTGGGCAGCTGGGAATTATCTAATGCTTTTTAATATGGGAGATATAAAAAAAATTGTGCAGCTTTTTCTTCTATTTTGCTTAACTGTTTCACAAAAATACTATCAGCACAAATACCATAATGCCATTATTCTTCGATAAGTGTTGTAGTTTTTTGGAACTCATTTTTCAATGTATTGTCAGATAAAAAATAAAAGTTATTTAAAATTTATCAAAAGATGCAAAGCAGATGTGTTATTTGACACTTGAAAAAATGTAGATTTTAACAGATAAAGGGCTGGATGGCAGGTTTACAGTTTTCAAATTCAGATCTATATGGCTCACCTTGTTTGGTAATCACAAAATGCAAGTTGTTTATGAAGCTCAAAGACCTGTTTCAACTTCTGGTTCTGCTTTTGGCGCAGTTAAGTGGGATTGTAGACAAGCATGAGTTTAGTTGTACACGTCTATGAAGAAGTTGCTGGAAAACATCAAAACGGCAACTCCAGGTGGTCTGTTTTGGTTTCAAGTTACTGAATAGCTTAAAAATAATTAAAGCTTCTGAATTGTGTGGATCCATGTGTGTAGTCTTTGAAATGCTGTGAAGCATCATGATGTGGAAATTTTTACTACATCCGAGTTACATTTTTTTTATGGAATGTGTAGGTGGATGCGTTCTTTCCATTCTCCTGGCACTTGACTTCCTGTAAAATAGCTTCTGAAACTTAGGAATTAATTTTATAATAATTTACTCATATTAAATTGGTTTTTCCCTCCTCTGAAATGGAACTGTTATTTTTGTTAGAATTGTATTTCTGTTTGCTGATTAAGTCATTGATTAAGTCATTGATTGCTATAAAAAATACTGTGGTCAACACTGCTTCCTAATTATTTGATCTGTCATGTTTGTGTGTGTTTATATTTTTAGCTTTTATTGTGGAAAAACTACTTAATAATTTCCAGAATAATTGAGATTGGAAAGGATCTCTGGAGGTCGTATGATACAACCCCACTGCTCAAGCAGGGCCACTTAGAACAGGTTGTTCAGCACCGTGTCCAGTTGGCTTTTGAGTTATCTCCAAGGGTGGAAACTCCAGCACCTCTCTGGGCAGCTGTGCTGGTGCTTGGTCACTCTTACAGTTTAGAAAAAATACAAGAGTCTTCTGATGACCGTACTTTCTTTGTGCCCATTGCCTCTTGTCTTGTTGCTGGGCACCACTGAATGGAGCCTGGCTCCTCTTCTTGCCTCCTCCCTTCAGGTATTTATGTGTAGTGGTGAGATTTCTGCCCCTGAGCCTTTTCTCCTCCAGGCTAAACAGTTTGAGCTCTCTCAGCCTTTCCTCATAGCTGAGATTCCATTTACATGGACTCCTTTTAGGTGAAGTCAACTTTGAATATAAATCAACCACTTGTTTGTTTGTTTTCATTGTTTCTGTATTACTCCATTTTGAAGTTTGATTGATCTTTTACTTCTGCATGAGAGGTTTTGAAGAGTGCTACCTGGCAGTGTACCTAATTAGTGTTACCTAGTAATAGTTGAAATTCATTTATTCAAATAATAAACTTCTTTTTAAATGAGCTTGAGTCCTTAGAAAATACTAAAGTCAAGCAAAGCAGTGTGATGCTATTGTGGCAGTATGGAACTAGACCATTGTTAGTTTCTGAAAAATTATATGAGCCAGTTTTCTTCTGGGATGGCATCATAAAGGTGCAGCATTTCTAAATATTTAAATGACTATCACAATAAAACTATTATTGTAACTGATGTTTGATTAAAATGAAATAGGCCTTTGATACAAGCATTTTAAAATTAAATTGCCTGTTTACACTTGGGTGCAAAGAGTAGTTCTTTATTTTCTTTTCTAATTTGAGAACAATTCTTAAATAAGGAAATAATCTAAATAAATTGGAAGCTATTTATATTGGTCTGTTAAAAAGTTTGTTTTTTGAAAAGTAAAATCTAGTTTCAAGGTAAGCTGAATATTAAATTATTCTTTTGATGTAAAATGCGTAGTTAGTGCTTTTCAGTGAGTAGCAAGTGTCCTGTGTATGACATTGTGTCTTTTCCAGAGCACCTTCAATAGCAATTTATTAAAGCAGTCATAACCGCAAGACAATTAATGTATTTTCTTACTCTCAAGTATAAACCAATTTATAATCAAGACAATGAACAGCAGTGGCATAGCTGTTGTGAGAACACCTTAAAATTTTTTAGATAGGCATGATTATTTTGTTCATTTCAGTCCAGATGGGAAAATTCTTTTTATTTTATGTGAGGGGTTAGAATATCAAGAAACCTACATAGATTTTTGACTTAATCAAATATAAACAGTGATATAATACAGATTCAGGTTTGTTTTTTTTTTTAATTGTTATTTAAACAGAAAATACGTGTTATAATGATGAACCAAAACCCTGAAAATGGTTTCAGGATGCGTGGTGGAAAGTGGTTTTCATCCCTCTCTTTGCTTACTAGAAGAAATTTGGCAAAGGGAGAGGTCTTCATGATCTAGACTTACTTCCTAATAAATGTGTTTCAGAGTTCAGTTATGATATGGTTTTCAAGGTCTGAGAGTTCTAAACCAGGCTAAAAGACCTGGACTGCCTCACCGTTTGCAGGAGCAAGGAACTCTGTAAGAGAATGGCTTATTCTCTCACTTCTCTCTCCGCCTAGAAACTGAAGAAAAGTATTGGAATTCTCAAATAGATTTACATCCTTGTTATTTTAGTTTTTTCCCAGAACTTTAAGAACACTTGAATGAATATAAGGCATGAAAGTTAAGTGTAGAAGTTTGCTGCTGCAGTAGTGATGTTACTTTAAAGCCACTGTTAGAAGAAATAAGAAAGAAGGTGCTGATGACTTAAGGACACACCTGCACTGAAGATTTCATTAAGAACACAAGTTGCAACCACTAAATGGTTTTGTCTGATTGGCATACAGGTCCAACAGAGCAGGCTGATAAAACTAATTGTATTGCTCAAGGTCCAGTTTCATCGCTGTCATTCTATTTTTGTTTGTATCATATTAAGTTATAGTCTCTCTAAGGAGTGAGGCTGTTCTCAGACATTCACGTCCCACATAAGGAGGAATATGGTGCTACACTGACAGTATTCCTGCTGGTATGGAGACACTGGTAGCATACTAGTGGTGAGACAAGTTCTCAGCTGCTGCGTGTTCTCTGTGTCGACTTAAAAATGTTTTCCTCTTCCCTCAGTATTAACAAATGTATAAGTTTTAGCTTTTCTAGGTAATACTGTGTTCAGCAAGAACTAAGTCCTTTGGAAAATCATAGACTCACAGAATGGTTTGGAATGGAAGGGTCCTTAAAGATCATCTAGTTCCCACTCTGCTGCCGTGGGCAGGGACAACTTCCACTAGACCAGGTTACTCAATGCCTCACCCAACCTGACCTTGAATACTGTCAGGGATGGGGCATTAACAGCTGCTCTGGGCAATGTGTTCCAGTGTCTCACCACCCTCACAGTCAAGAATTTCTTCCTAGTATCTACTCTAAGTTTCCCTTCTTTCCATTTTAACTCCTTGCTCCTTGTCCTATCAGTACAGTTCCTGATGAAGAGTCCCTCTCCAAATGAGAATTTCTTTATGAATTTTTCTTGTGTCATCAGCCAAATGAAACTTGGTGGCTGTCAGGACAGTTATAGAAAGAAAGACTTGGAAGAAGAACTTTCCTACCAGAAAGTTAATAGAAACTTTCTATGTCAGAAAGCTAAAAATTTTGAAAGGAACTCTCTGTCTCAAGCTTTTACTGGTTGGTTGTTGGAAACCAGTGCATCATGCTCTCTTCAACTTGCCTGGACCTTTTAATCTAATTAAGGTGTATGTTGCATGTCAGATAATAAATAGGTTAGGGCAAAGGAGAGTTAGCTTAGCTATGAAGCTGTAAACTGTCTGCCGACATTACTTTGCATAGAAGTGTCAAAAAATTGGAGTCTTGCTATTAATCCCCAAGCCAGAGTGCCATTCAGAAAGGTAGTGTATGCGTGCAGAAAAAAAAAAGGCAGGCAGGGTGCTTTTGATATTTGGGTCACATCTGCAGATTGACAAGTATGTGCCTATTATATGGAATGAAATTAGTAAAACAACTGATTCAGGTAAAAGATTTTATTTTACTTTATTTTATTTTATTTGGCTGCACCTTGAGGTTCAGCCAAATACTTAAGTGTCTAATAAACTACCCTAAGGCCTGGTGTAACATTATATTTTCTTGTTGTATTTAAGTTTCCTGACCTACCCTAGAACTAGTATGCTTTGTTGACTTAGCTTTCACCAGGCTCGGTTCCCCAGTTTCTTTAATTATGCGATTAAATAAGGCAAAAGAGCAGGCTCTGAATGTTTGCAAGCAAAGGGAGGGACAGGCCTTCTACTTCTGGCAATTTAATTTTGGTTCTGAAAAACAGTAGAACTGAAAAAATAGTACAGCTAAGAGTTGGGTTGCATTTCCACACATGAGGTTTATACTCAGATTAAGGGGTTTAGGAGAGCAGCAGTTAGTGGCAGTGTAGACTTCCTATTTCAGTGACTCTTGAGAATTTTAAGGAATTGAAAACTATTGAAAATATTAATCTTCTTATCTGTCAGAATCTACTTTGAACTATTCTGACCCCAGCAGTCAAATTTTCTTGTGTCTATGTAAAGATTTAACTCTTTAAAAGAAATTACGGCTGTCAGTTATAATAGTTGCTGGGAAAGGGAACTAGAAGTTTCTAGCTCCAGTTTTTAGGTTGTTGTTTTTCTTTTTGTTGTTTTTTTTTCTTAATGAAAGGGAGAACAACTGTTATTTCCAATTGCTATATTCTAGTGCAGAAATAGTTGATATCTTAAGTATTTTCAACTTCAGTGATGTCAGAGATTTGAATGTAACTAAGCTTTACCTTTAAAAAGTACATGTTTTAATAAAATACAATGTAGATGATAGAATTATAGCACTGACAAATCTATTAGATAATGTTTTTAGTATTCCTGGTTTTGTAATTCTATTTTTAGAGCCAACTATCTGAAAAAGCTTCCTTTAGAGGACTTATGGTACTTCTAAATTATTCTTCTCTTCAGGAATTTATGGCTTTTAGTGTAATAATTTTTAATGTTTTTTGTTGTTCATCTCCTTAGCCATTTTCCTTTATTCCTTTGTCTTCTATATATAAAAGCTGATGGAATTTACTGGTTTTGTCTTAGCTTTTAGAACACCCTCCAAGATGACTTAACAAGTGTATATTGCATTGTTCTAGTTATGGGCAAACATGCAAAGTTTTGGATATCTCTCAGAGATGCTTTTATAAAATACTCATTTTTCAAATGTAATAACTTTCCAAAGCAGATGTTTCTTTTGTGTACTTGGTACTAATATCAGGAATTCAGTTTCTTTATGGCCTCATTTCTGATTAATTACCAATACCATTTGAATCCTGTAAGTAGTATTCTAGTATCCTCCCTTTTCCTTATGAAAAATAGTAAAGGCAAACAAACACCCTGGGTTTTGTATGTACAAATAATGTAAATACTGCAAGTGTTTAAATATTACTTACTCTGAAAAGTGTGTAAATTAAATTCTTTCATCCATTTTCCAAAGGGTTGTATTGCTGCATTATTCACCTGCAGTACCATTTGATATTACTATATTATCTAATAAACAGCTTTTCGTTTCCTGTCCTTACAAGCCATAATTATTTTGTTTTGTTGCAAGTGTGTCCTAGTTCTGCTGGGTGTAAAGGAGATGGACTGTGTTGACCACATAAGTAATTTGTTTCTGCCAGGCTGGAGCTTCTGAAGAAACTGGTGGTGTTCACTTAGTTTGGATTTTGATGCAAAAATCCTGTATCATATTTTGCAGCTTGTTGTATTTCTCAGTTGCTGTTTGCTGTATTGCTTCTTCTGATGTCAATAGCCATTGCCATAGGATTGCTTTCTAGTTTACATTTTATTTTGAATTAGACCCTCAAGTAACTCGGAAGATATCCTGACCACAGGTTTTCTGTTGTTGCAGCATGAAGCTCATGAAGGTTATGAGCAAGTGCCATAACTATAAGACAGTAGTTTCTCCTTTCATGTGTATGCATTTTGTAGTTGTATAGAACTGTCTTGTAAAAAGAAGTATGCATTTTTCATTCCATGAAAACATTTTGATTCTTTTCTTAGAGAGAAGATGATGAAGAAATGCAAGCCTTAAAAGAAAAATTGAAGTACTGGCAAAGGCTGCGCCATGATCTTGAAAGAGCACGATTATTGATAGAACTTATACGTAAACGTGAAAAATTAAAAAGAGAACAGGTAAATGGAGCACCTTTTAATTTGGTGAACCTTTTCTAAAGGAAAGGTAATTTAAGTATTCTCACACTTTTTTCAGTAGAAGGACAGCTGTATTTTAATCCTCTCATAGGGTCAAACAACATATGTGCATGCTGTGCACTCAAACTAAAATATATAAAATTTTCATAGAATCATAGAACAGCTTGGGTTGAAAGGAACATTAAGGATCATGTAGTCCAACCCCTCTTCAATAAACAGGGACATCTTCAACTAGGTCAGGTTGTTCATAGCCCCATCCAACTCTACCTTTAATTTTTCCAGGAATAAGGCATCTACCACTTCGCTGGGCAACCTGTTGTTCCAGTGCTTCACCCTCATTGTAAAAAATTTCTTCCTTATATGTAGTCTGAATCTACCCTACCTTGTCCTGTCGCTACAGGCCCTACTAATCAGTTTGTCCCTATCTTTCTTATAAACCTCCTTTAAGTACTGAGGGGCTGCAATGAAATCTCATTTGGGCCCTCTCTTCTCCAGGGTGAACAGCCCCATTTCTCTCAGCCTGTCTTCAGAAAAGAGCTCCAGTCTGATCATATTTGTGGCCCTCCTCTGGACTCACTCCCAACAGCTTTATGCCTTATGATGGGGGCTGCAGAGCTGGATGCAGCAGTCCAGGTGGGGCCACACGAGGGCAGAGCAGAGGGACAGAATCATCTCCCTTGACCTGCTGGCCACACTTCTTTCAATACAGGCCTGGATACAGCTGACTTTCTGGGTTGCAAATGCACACTGCCGGCTCATATTGAGGTTTTCATCCACCAGTACTCTCAAGTTCTTGACAGGGCTGGAGCTGTTCATCGCTCAGCCCATATTGATACCTGAGGTGCCAGAACCCAGGTGCAGGAGGACCTGGAACTCGACCTTGTTGAACCCCATGAAATTCCCATGGGGCCTGCTTTTTGAGCTGGTCTGGGTCTGGATGTGCATCCTATCCTTCAGGTGTGTCAACTGCACAATTCATCATTGTGTCATCTGCAGATTCGTTGAGGGTGCACTTGATCCTTTGGTCTTATGTCATTCATGAAAATACTAACTACTACTGGTCCCATTGCAGACCCCTGAGGGACACCACTCATTACTGATCTCCATCCAGAGTCCAAGCCATTGATCACTGCTCTCTGGATGCAGCCACCCAGCCAAATCCTCACCTATGGAACAGTCTGCCCATTGAATCCATCTCTCTTCAGATTAGAGAGAAGGATGTTGGTGGGGACCATATCAGAGGCCTTAGAGAAATCCAGATAGATGACATCTTCGCTTGTCTGCTGATAGAGTTACTCTGTCATAGAAGGCCACTGGGTTGGTTAGGCCACTAGGTTAGTTAGGCAGGACTTGCCCTTGGTGAGGCTGTGCTGGCTGTCCTGAATCATCTCCTTGTGCTGCACATGGAAACTTTGCCTTGTGAAGTTATCCATAATGCTCTCCAGGAATCTCCTACAGCTTGCTATGCTACTTTTCTAGGTGTCAGAGTGGTTGATGTCCCCAGCAGGACAGCGGCCTGCGAAAGCAGTGCCTATCTGTAGCTGGACCAAGAAGGCTTTGTCAATAGGCTCCCCTAGGTCTGAAATAAATACCAACCTCAGGGTTCCTTCTCTCACCTTGCTGCCTAAGCTTTCGACCTGCTCATGGCTTTTCTTGAGACAACTCTTCACAGTATATTCATTTCTCAATGTAGAGGGCAACCCCGCTGCCCCTTGGTATCCTCTTGGCCCTTCTGACCAGCTTGTAGCCATCCATAGTAGCACTCCAGTCATGGTATTCGTCCCACCAAATTTCAGTAATGGAAATTAGGGCATAGCTTTCTACCACCACTGTGACCTCCAGCTCCTTCTGTTTGTTGCCCACGCTATGTGCATTGGTATAGAGAAATTATTTAAGAAGACATTCTCTTAGACTTGGAAAAATGATTGTTTTCTGAAGAACTGTAGAAGATTTGATCTATTCAGGTTTTCTCAATACATGTCCATGTAGTTAGTAGCATTTCTATCATTCTGTCATGAAAAAAGCTGCATCTGAAGTCCTATGGCATTCTACAGTTAACATTGCCAGGAGAAGACATTTGAGGAAGTGATAATGCAGAAAAATAAAATCTTACATGAAAACTGTGAATGCAATATGTTTGCACTTAGGAGTTTTTAATAGTCCTTATTTGTAAAAACACTGTTTCATTTTCACTTTTGCAAAGTGACCGTTCATTGCAAGCTAATATAATTCATCCTTCTGGAGTGCTTTCTGGAATTCTATGCATCATGCATGTGCATTCATGTATCACTTGCTTTGCACATGTATTATTATTTATATGCATGTATTTTATGTATATGTGTTTGCTTATCTTTTATTTACATATTTATATTATATATATGTACACACACCCTTAATCTTTGTTAAGAATTTACTTTAGCCATAGCAAGACTCTTTCATTGCTGATAACTCTTTAAACGGTCTGAAAATTGAGCTACAGAGGAATTGAAATAGTGCCCAAAATAAAAAAAATTCTGTAGGATGTTGAAGTGTTTGAAGATGTTGATTCTGTTTTTTGAAATAATTTTCTTGGAATTTATGTTGAACATTGTCTTTCCACTTACTCTCTGTTTTGGTTTTACTTAGCCTGTAAATCAGATTCTTTTTTTAAACTCTGAACATAGCAGTACGACTGGAGTTTAATTTGAAATGTTACCTTTAAATTCTTACTATTTTCACATTGTTGGTGAATTGTGAAGCTGTTATTATGTAGCATCTTTAAAAAAAATACATTTAAAACTGGAAGAAAATTCTTACGTATAAAATACAAATTTGAGTTCTGGGAAGCTGGAGTTGAAAGAATGAGAATTATTTCTTATAAAATCATTAGCTGAAAACCTATGTCAGATAAATGCCAACTGATAATATTAAAAGTAATACTGAACTCATTTACTTAAATGTATTTGTATTTTATATCTTATCTAAAATACTATTGCTGCTAAACAACTTTAAAACACAGTATGTTAATGAAAAATGCTCAGTTGATTAACTGTTACTACTTTAGGTCAAGATTGAGCAGGTTGCTATGGAACTTCAGCTTATTCCATTCACTGTACTTCTGCGATCGGTTCTGGATCAGCTGCAGGAAAAGGATTCTGCTCGTATATTTGCTCAGCCAGTGAACCTTAAAGAGGTATGTTTGCAGCTGTGTTTCCCGATGTTTACATGTGGCTTGGTGGCACTTAAATGCAAGAAACAAGTCATTACATGCAGAGTTAGAAGCAGTGTTACCTTTTAATCTTTATTCTGATAATTAACTTTATGAGTTATGGCTTACTGCCATGAAAGCCTTTTTATGTTTATATACCAAAATATTTTCTGGGAAATACTTGTATGGATTGTTGAGTACCTACTGATATTTTCAGTAAAGCAATTTTGGTAAAGCAAATTTGAAGGATATCAAAAATTGCAATGCAGATACTATGTTCTTACTTGAAGGTGAAACTAGACAGACTTAGAGTATGCATGTGTGTGTGTGCATATACTGCATACACATCTGTTTATTATATGTAGAATCATTAAAGTTGAAAAAGACCACCAAGATCATCAAGTCCAGTCCGTGTTGCAAAGTGCCGCACCCATTTGTTTTGAACACTTCCATTGATGGCCACTGCACCACTTCCGTGAGGAGCCTGTTCAATTCTTAATCACCCTTTCAGTGTAGAAATCTTTCCTAATATCCAACCTGAACTGCCCCTGGCACAACTTGAGGCCATTTTGCCTTGTCCTATCACTAGTTGCCTGGAATTAGGAGTGCATAAAACTACAGAATTCCCAAGAAATAGTAGTTTCAGCATTTCTCAATAGAGCTCAAACTTGTTACCCGAGATTTAGAATATTGTAATATGTAAGCTGTTGTCATGCAAATGTTTGCAATATCAAGATATGCAATTCTAAGTTACATTTTCAATTTCTTGTATTGAGGTGTTACGAAATACATTTAAAAAGTGGCTTAGTTACTAATGTTACTTTGTCTGTAATAAGACAATCTTACCCATTCGTGTTTTAAATATTTATTCAAAGGTTCCAGACTATTTGGATCATATTAAACATCCTATGGATTTCTCTACCATGCGAAAACGGTTAGAAGCTCAAGGCTATAAAAACCTCACTGAGTTTGAAGAAGACTTCAATCTGATCATAGATAATTGTATGAAATACAATGCAAAAGATACAATATTTTATAGAGCTGCAGTGCGGCTAAGAGATCAAGGAGGTGTAGTTCTCAGGCAAGCCAGGCGAGATGCTGAAGGAATTGGTTATAACAATGAAACTGGAATGCACTTACCAGAACGGCCTAAACTTGAGTCACCCCAGCCTTTCTCTTGGGAAGATGGTAAGAAGTTTTTCAATTATTTTTGAATGTTGCATTTTTCATTGCACAGACCGTGTATGTTCCATACAGATGTTTAAGACTGTTGCTGTTTAGTTTGCTAACTAGATTCTCCACCCCCCATTAAAAACATTGCTTGAAAGAGTCCGGTATTTCCGTTCTACCAGATCTGTCATTAGACATCAGTGCTATCTGGGTTCTGATTTTGGCAGTGTCAGAGCCTAATTTAACAATTTATGTGAAAAAAAGTTTTTAGGTTGAGTGCTTTCTCTCACAATTGTATATGCTTGTAAGGCATGGAAAACGAAGACCAGTGTTCATAAACTTCAGCATATTCCTAAATAACATACTTGAAAAATCAAGCATGTTTGTAATACTAGGAATTAAAAATTTTTTTTTTTGACATACACGTGAGTTTTTTTAAGGTTTGGCAGTGAAGGAGAGTAATTAACACATTTCTTTTATAACCATAATTTGTCTTTTTCTTTAATAAGAAGGAATTAATCTGTTAAGTGGGAAGGATTAATTATGTTTTCCTTCTGACCTTTTACTTCTTTGCTCTACTACTTAGGTATTTTGAGCAAAATGCCGATTAAGAAAAATAGTAAATATGTAGTAGGAATTAATTTAAATATTTCTGAATGTGATCTAAATAGGTTTTTGCAGTATTTTTATATTTTGGCTTGAGAATTCAATTTTTTCCTCCTGTTGGTATTAGTGTTCTGAGAAACGTTCTGGGAAATGCTAACACTTTTTCAATTGTACATGTTTTGACTTTAGTGGATAGGTTACTGAATCCTGCAAACAGAGCACATATGTCCTTGGAAGAACAGCTGAGAGAGCTGCTAGAAAAACTTGATCTCACCTGTGCAATGAAATCCAGTGGGTCAAGGAGCAAAAGGGCAAAGCTGTTAAAGAAAGAAATCAGCATTGTTCGCAACAAACTCAGTCAGCAACACAACCAAGCTCCTCAAATAGAATCAGGTATTGGAAGTTTCGAAGAAGAAAGTGCAGCATTAGAACAAGACGGAGAAGAAGAAGGTAAGATTGTAAACCAGGTTTAAAAGAGTTCTGTTCTGAACTGCTTCAGTCAGGTGCTGTGATGTGAGTAATAGTGTGAATTAAATAATTTGATAAACTAATATTAAATTTAAAATGCTGATTTTAAAATTAAAATGATAGCTTTAAAATATGAAAATAGCTGCTTAATCACTACAAATATTTTAAGAGTAGAATGATCTTCTTAAAAAAACTCACCCTCCATTATTTTGCATGGTAGCAAGGCTTTGAAAACTTAGGTGTTAAAAAATGAAAGTGCAAACAATCTCGTATGAAAAGCAGTTGGAAATGCCTGAGTGGAAAAATCTTTGTATTTTTGGAAATACCTTTAAATGTCAAAATATGTATTAGGGATCCTGTGAGCCTAGGTCAATGGTAATGAAGACACTGGCTGTTGTACTGAATTTGTAGCCTTTTTTATTCACTACTCCAGACTCTAGGGAGAAGGATGGGTAGGCTTTGGGGTTATTTGTTTGTTTGTTTATTTATCTATTTTAAATAAACCTAACTATTGATAAGACTTAACAAATTTCACATTGTAGAATCAAGTCAGACGTATTTGCCCAGCTCTTCCCCTTTTGCTTCTCTTCCCCCTTAAAACATTTGTCTCAGAACTGTGTCTACTCTTGGCTAATTGCCATTGATTTCAGTGAGAGCAGTGTGCTGGAAGGACTAACTGTAGCTCTATTTTAATAAAATATCCCAGTTGCATTTTTAGCTTTTAGATGAGTTTCTGAGGTTTTTTTTGCCCATTTTTAGATGATGCAATGAAAATCTTTAACTCGGTTAAGAATTCTATTGACTTTGTTTCATGATTAGCTCTAAGAAACTAAATTTTTTTTAGGAGAGTTAGAGATGTGTTTCATTTTTGAATAAGCGCATTGAATAGGAGGAGGAAAGAGCTCAAGGGAAAGTGGAAGCATGGTAATAAATAAAATAGTGTCTATTTGTTGTGGCTTGATGCTGTCAACATTTTTGAAAGGTGAAGTCAATAAAATGATTGTCCTTAACTGCCATTCAAACAGCAACTTAGTATTTAGTTCCAGTCATAGAACTTGCTAGAGATTTGAGCATTGGTAGAAAAAACGTACATGAATCAGCACATTATCTTGTTCAGAGGCTTTTAAGTGTTCTCAGAATGTTTAATGGTTTGGGTTTCTAAAATTTGGGTATTTTTTTTAATCTTCAAATGATAATGGTATTAAATATAATTCTTCAGGAATGTGGGGTTTGGCACCTCATGAATCCACAGCTTTTTTTTTTTTATTTTTAGCTTAACATTTTTATGCCACAGCCTTTCATTTCAGCAATTTTTGTGAAAGAAGTAGTCCAAAGTGAGCAGTAGTGGTTTTATTATATTTACAGTATGCTTTTTAAATAAAACATGATGAAAGGCACGATCCAGGTTTGATTGATATGGTTGTTATGGTTCTGATCTAGTGGAGAGTAATAATAATTGGTTCAGATTTCAGT
>VWZV01014345.1:0-26130 GCA_013397155.1 Irena cyanogastra | reverse complement strand
GTCCTCAGTCAGCTGACAAGTATTTTAAGATTAATCTCAGGAGTTTTGGCAGATGTAGTCAATGACAACAGCCATAATTCAGATGCAGGAAAGCATTTACCAGCCTGTAAAACTGAAGTATGATAACCAGCACAGTGCTCATCTGTGAGATGCCTTAAATCCACAGAGATTCACATCCCAGATTTGGACCTAGTTAGCTATCTAGCAAGTATTCTTTTCTAAAATGGCACTATATACTAGAAGTATGTGATGTGTTCTTCTTTTTCTTGATGATTTTATCCATGCCAGAAAATGGGAAAGCAATTGCAATAATAGAGCTGAAGAAGTGAAGGTGATAAGTACTTTGTAGATCACTTCACACAGTGGCTATTCATTTTCTACAGTCATGCAAGATAATACAGAGGATACTATGGCTCTATTCACGATGTAGTGATTTTATTGGAAAGATTCTACATTCTGATTATTGTTTATTGCAGCTCCATCTATCTGGCAGTGAGAATGCAGGCAGAAACATTAAAAAAAAAAATCACACAACACGAAAACTGACTTATTAAAGTCTTTTATTGGATTGATAAACCTTCACTATATTGTTTCNTTATCTTGTACACCTAATTAGTCAAATGAAATAAATTAATTTGTTTAAATAAAAGGGAAATGAAATTAGGTGTACTTTGCAAACAATGCAGGAACATACAATGAGTGTTCAGCCTGACTGTGCAGTCAAAGGATGCAGTGTCTCTTTAAGAATCAATATCTGATTCATATGAGATTTCCCCAGCTTGTAGAACATCTCTCCCAGCTACTCAGACCCCTAAAAATTACTAATAGCCCTTCCATCTGAATTGACCTCAAAAGAAGAAATCTTTGGTTTTTTTAAAAGTGTCTTTCTGGGGCTGTCCTTTCAAACCTGTAAAAAGACAAGGCTATGCAAGATTGTTCTGCTTATTCTCCAGCTGAGCACCATCTGCTTTTCAGATAATGAGCACTTTGTCCTCCTAATTCCTCTCCCAATTCTTCCCTACAACAGTATAAAACCTTGCATTGTACATTTTTTTTACATTCTAAATTGGAATTCAAAGATAAAATATTTTGCAATAAAATGTTCTCTCCAAATAAAATACGGGAAAATTGCCTTTCCTCCTAATGTAAATTTTGTTTTAAACGCACTTTTGTATGTAGAGATATAAAACAACCAGAGTTTGAAATGTGACAGAGTGGGTGTTTAGAATTTCTTTGTGTGGGAACCCTAATGACTGAAACATTCCAAAGAACACCCATAACTCTACATGATGTTATTTAATGTCCCACAGCATAGTAACCACAGTCCTTTGTTTCACACAGGGAAACAACCTACCCTTCTTATTTGTACCTTCCCCACCTTCTTATTTGTACACCACCTTTCCACTGCACTATGTTAAACACATATGCAGTCCTTTTTGGAACTAAATTCCAAAGGCTGGATTCAACCGTTTTCATACAGCACTAAGTTTGACCTGGAAGCTCCACATGAAATGTTTAGTGTTACACCTTTGTGCAATTTGGATTTCAACAGCAACAAAATAAGTACTTCTTACCAAGAGTGCCAAATATGAAGCTAATATAGGAGCTTCATTATGTTCATAACTGTGCACAGTTGCTGATTATTACTGCATTTCACACTAAAATACAGTGGTCTGAAAATAAGTGTATTGATGAGATCTAAAATCGGATCCCCACTACATGATATTTTTTTTTTCCTGTAGTTCTTGTATCATGCCTTCAGGCAGGAAAACACTCTCTGTCCCTACTTGAGGACCCATCTGGGTAAGCTACCAAAGATACCATACACACATGGAACAGCGCACTGAACATACTGTTTTTGTGACGAGAATTCAACACAGTTAACCTGACATAGTAATGAAATACTGTGTGTGATACCTTTTTGGTCTCTTTTGCTTTTATGAAGACCTCTTCTGTTCCAGTCTCACTAGAACATGCGAGCATACAGAGCCAGATTTTCAAAGTGTTTAACCCTTTTTTCACTCCCTGAGGAGTGAAAAGGACACTAAGTTGACAGAAAAACGCTAGAAATGCATCTTTTAGAATTAACTAAAGGTTCAGGGCATTTACCAACGGTTTGGGGAAATGCTGAATGCAAAGAACTGGAAAAATTCAGATTTTGATTTCCAGGATTTCACGGGGGGCCATACAGAAACACAGACAAGGAATGTCTTAACTCTGTTGGAAGAATTGTGGGTTCTTAAAGAGCCACAGCAGAGCTGTTCTTAGAAGAAGTTTTTTCTCCTAAAGAACTGGAGGAATTTTAAATTGCAGCAATAGACTTGAGAAGAAAAGCTGGGTAAGGTGTTGGAAAAATACCTCCAAGGAGATCTCAAATTACTATGTTGCTGTGATTGTGCATTCTGTTACCTACCCTTGCAGACAAATGTATAGCATATATACACACACCTATCCAGGGTGCAGCTTCTCAGTAAAATCATTAAGTATAAACTCTTCTGTGTATCCGACACAAGGCTAATCCATGCAACTGTTCTGAACACAAAATACACAAAGATTTAAAAACTAATGAAAGCTGAATCTCCATGTCTGGTAACAACATAGAGGGTCTGGAATTCTAGCACCGATAGGACTTCTAAATTAAAGGCAATTCTTACCTATGAAAGTTTGCCAAGGTGCATGAGAAGTGACTTCTCAATCCACTGTCTCTGTGGTTTACAGGCATAAAAGAGCCCACACCACCAGAGAAGTAACAAACCACCGACAGTTCTCCCTGTAGGAGTTGTATGTTCAGACTGGCTGCAGAGCGGAAACAGGCTCAGCATGAGCTGCTTTGCAGCCGATGCCCCATGCCACGTGTCAAGAGAGCACCTCTAGCCTACATATTAGGAAACTCCTCTACAAGTTTTAATACCATTTATATTAGAAACAGAAATACCATTTATACCATTAATACCATTTATATTATCAACAGAAACCTTTCAGGACTCAAAAGTTTCCTATGCCATGGCTTCACTGGCAACATGCTGATTGAAGGTCTTGTGTGCTGATTGTGCTCTACAAGTAAATAGGTTAGTCCCTACGTGCACATGAAAATCAGGTTGGCAGTGCTTGGTGGCCTGACAGTCACCCACGTCTAACCCATGGCAAAATCCCAAGCTTGTTCTGCAAGAATTGACAATATAATTGAACGTCTCAACATAACAGCTTAGATTGGATGGATGATGTAGTGTCAAATTCTACCACCCTGGCCAAGCGCAGGAGCTCACCCCACGAAGTCTGGTATGTAGCATCAGGTATGGTGAGATGGGGTCGCAATAGCTGTTACTCCAGTAATTACAATCTAGCAAATAGTTCCTGGAGCCAGGACTGCAGAGAGTTTGGATCAGAGGGGGAGGAACTGCCTCTGCAAGAGTATGACATTTCTACAGAATGCAGATCAAGAATACAACACAGTCCAGAAGGACACACACTCTGAGCATACCCACCTCTTGCTTACTCAGTTCCAGGCCGAAAGGACCAGCTATTGTTTCGCACTGAGGAGGACAAAGTGCACACCAATTAAAATTTCAAATTGTCTTGTAAAGACTTCACTCAGCTTGTATGTGATCAGCTTGTATGATTGTAAAAACACTACTTGTGACAACAGAAATTTAAACAAAGCAACACAAAATTGCCTTTTATTGATCTGCATATCACATTGTCTCTTTAAAGAATATAAACTACACTGTAGCACTATGATAAATGCTATTCCAAAAATAAAGTTTATATATCTTAGGAAACTTCTCTAAATGTCCAAATTACTATTTTCCATTAAATGCTTTATACACCCTGCCATTTTAGGACCAAGCAATATGTGGTTCATGAGACATTTATCCCCCAAGATATTTATCCCCAGAACTGAGCTTCCCTACAATTTCATGCATTGTTTGGAAAAGAGCATTGAGGAGAGAAGTGGGACCTTGGCCCAAAGGTTTTTCAAAGTAGCAAGAACAGAAAGAAACTCTCATCTCTAGTCACAGCTTGGAATCACACCCCAAACTGTGGTATCCTGAAGCCAAATTCAGTCTAGAAGCCGCTTCTGAAAAGCAAAGTGATTATTCCTGCTTGTTCTAAGATCAGCACTGGTACCACAAGTTCTAGTGTCCACATGAGCTGAATAAAAATAAAGTCCCAGGTGCTCTCTGATCTGGGCATGTTATCCGCATAAAAAAATTGAAAATGCTGTTATGATGCCTGTGATCAAATATGCGTTAGATTTCTACTGGCAAAACTACAAAAAGGTCACTTTATTAAAAAAATGCTCCAAACCAACAGAACCACAAAACCCCCAAAACAACAAAAACAAACAAAACCAAAACCTTAACATCTAATCCTCCAACAAACAAAAAATCTAAACCCTTTTCATTTTCAAATTTTAAAATGGTCAAATGAATCAATTTCCATTTCATTCTCTATTAAACTAGCAGGGTAAAAAAGGAAAAATAAAGAAAGTGGTTTCAGAGGCAGTACTAATTTATTTCTCTAATTTCAAATTCTCACACATTCAATAAACGAGTTCAGAGGATTATGTATATTAGCCTAGAAATATTGCTTAAAGTTCTATTTTATTCTGAAATCTTAGCTGAATGAATGATGACATTGCCTGTAAATATCAAATTTTAAACACATTTTTTTATACCTCTTTCTATATTGTGGGAAGTTTTCACTCCCATTAAACTTTGCTTGAATACAAGCATTCTTTTCATTTTATACTAAAAATGGAATAAAGCACATGACTCAGATCTGCATGTCTGTATATCAAGTTATATATTTACTATTCCATTTGTCACTAGAGTTTGCTGTCTTGTCTTGAAAAAGCCCATGTAACTTTTGACAGAGAACATCCAATCCTAGACAAAATGGAAAAACTTGACTGCTTCCTATATATATTTGCAGAACTGCACAAATCTAGGTTCCCAGCAGGCTGGTGCCTTGCTCTCTTATGCAAGGCAAGCGATTACTCATAGCCCTGTCAAAGGCAGCAGGCAGGACCCAGTGGCCTGTTTTCTCATGGTGGGTCTGATCTCCAGGGATACTGAGCACCCCTGGGCACACAGTGAGAACCCTCACCTGCTCTGCTCAGAAGCAGAAAGCAAAGGACCCTGTTGTCATCATGTTCATCAGCAGTGTTTCAGCTGCTGGCTTCAGAGGTCATGAAATGAGACTTCCTGGTGCCATTAAAGAGTTCCTCTGCACATTGCAGAATCAGGTCCTGCAGTGACTAAGCCTAAGCAGGAGGCAAGCTGCTGACAGCAACTGAATGCTTTTATGTGGAAGCTGAATGTGTCCGGGAGAGGGGCTGTTTTTATGGAATTCCTCTGCTCACTGGATAAAACCTGGGCTGCACAGAGTGCAGGTGTTCATTTATTACCACAGTACTGTTGCTGCATGCCCGAGCAGCAGAGCTGCCTGTAACCACCTATTCAGAGTTTTTGCCTGACTCCAACTAGCTAATGTTTTTTGAATTTATCCTAGTAGTATCCAGATGCCCCACCAAAGCCTGGCCAAAGAGTTAACATCTTATTTGGTCCAAAAGACACCAAGCTAGCCAGAAAATTGTTTCCCGTTTCTGAAAACATCTTCAGAGACTGGTTGTCTGTTATGATTTGACACAAGTTTCTCAACAAACAAACAAATACACACATAAGTATATGTATAAAATTTACATTCACTTTCAGAACAATTCCACAGGCATGGAAAGCCTCATTTAGGTGCAAAATTCCTTTTAATTTTCTACACAACATCTCAGGTTCCTACAAATGAAAGGCTGTTTTTCTTATTTCCTACCCTGCTAACTCAATACATTTCTCTGGTACAACTTATGGTTGACAAAAACCATCTAAGTAGGAGCAGCTATTCAGACTTTCATCACACAGGAACTTTTTGGCATTCTGGGAGTTTAGTTATAGGAACTGGGGCTTTGTGAGGTGTTAGCAAATTAGTCTATGCTTTAGCCACCATTACCCTAAGACCTGAACACTTGGAGTAGCTGCCTAGCATGCACATTGTGTTATACCGTATCTCTGTTACCCACACCACAGAGGTCAGGTAAGGTGTTTGTGCACAGCATAGTGTTGGACAGAATAGCCAGGATTTGTATTTCAGTATGTAAACTGCAGGCTCTGATTTGGAATGGTTAATCTTCATTACTCACTCCACATTTTCTTGCTATGTAGCCATGAGCTGTGAAAAAAAAAAATCTGTCAGTCAGGTCCTCTGTTCCCTTCTCCCAGCAAAGCATGGCTTTGAGACCCTGAGTGGACTGTCACCATGCATCCCCCATACAGAAATATCTGGCATTTTAGAAAAGGCACAAGAAAATGGCATTTTCAGAAGAGTCAGATCCCACTCTGAACATAACTCGCAAAGTCTATTCCTGAAGCAATTTTTGAGGTACTGAAATATATTTTAATGACCTGAGTTCACTGACATCTGCTCCTAGTCTCTACAAGATCTGTGTCATGTTCATGTTGCATTCTCCTTGTCAAGTATGCCTCTAAAATCCAAAGGTGTTAGAAACATTCCAGTGAACTCTAGACCAGTAGAAAATTAAGCTAACATGTCTATGTTCATGCTATTGATGAGGGGTTAGTCTTTCAAAACTCTCCCGAGCCTACACGGTTCCTAGGAGACTTTCAGAAGAGCCCATGGGGTCAGGACATTTATCCTTGACACAAAGGAAAATAAAATCCAGCCAGGACAAAGGGAGACAAATGAGTTCCACACTCCAGCTATCGGAGTTCATGCTGACACCTCTCAGTCCTTGCCAAAATGATGTGACAGTATTTCAAAAACTTATTCAGCCACAGAGCACCACATTCTTTCCTACAGACAGCTCCAGAGTTTCATTCAGCTCTTGATCTCAGCTGACAGCCACTGCTGCCCTCCTGCCAGTGTGCCTACAGGCTTGGCTACAATAGGCAGCACAAAAACAAAAGAGAGGGAAAGGGAGAAAATAAAATTAAAATGTGGTTTCTTTTTTTTCCAAAAATGAAAAATTGAATTCTTTAACCTTTAAACATGCTTGTTTACTTACAGAAAGCATACTTCAGGCACAAAAGGTTTGAGTATCAGTCATATACCACTTTAAACTGAAATAGTATCAGGATTGTCCCATGCAGTCAGCTATATTATCCCCTATCAAGAAGTTGAAGTTTTTGTATACATACATATATATAAAGTATGCATCTTTCACACAATGGTCTCCTGGTCTGAGTTGACTCCAGTGGGGTTTATGTAACAACAGTACCTGTCATAAGGGCTGTTATCTTTGTAAGAGCAGACAATGATACTATCTTTAGGAGCCACAAAAATGTTGTCTTCAATGTCAGGGCAAGGAGTGCTGTCCCTGCTGGGAGAAGAGCTCTTCTTCTCCAAGGCACTGTATGTGGAACCATCTCCCACGAAAACATTCTCTGGCATCTCTGGGTAACAGCTCTCCAGGTATTTCAGCATCTCCTCCTGCTCCACCTTTTTGGTGAGGCTCTTGCCCTCTCCCGTTGCAGCGGCAGTGGTGCTGGTGGTGCAGATGAACACGGTGTCCTCTCCCCTCAGCCCTCTCCTGTCCTTGCGGTAAGCCTTCCTGGCCAGCTCGTCACAACTCCCCTTGCCAGACTCCAGGTCCGAGGGGGTCCTTAGCAGCTCCATGACATCCCGGTCCTTGACTTCCTTACAGCACGGACGCATGTTCTCGGGACATTTGGTGCAGCCGTCGGTCTTTCTGGTGAGGGCAATGGCGGCAATGCCCGGCAGGCAGATGGCCGGCCCGATGGCCAGCAGCGGGATGTCTCCCAGGGTCTCTCCCTTGATGCCAGACACGGTGAACATGAAGCCGAACACCAGAAAGACGCTGACCAGAGCCACCACAAGCCCCGTCCGGGGGTTGATGTCGTCGGGTCTCAGGGTCCGCGCCATCCAGCTGGTGCGCACGGGGACACTTCCCTCCAGCGGAGCGCCCCTCGGGGCAGGGGACAGACGCTCCCCGGCAAGCTTCCGAAGTTTCCCAGGCAGTGAGGCACGGAGGACCTCGACAGCCGGCACAGCTCGGCTTCCCCTCGGTGGAGCCGCAGACGGAGGGCGGGCCGGGGCCGGGAGCTGTCCTGCCTCCTGCCTCCTCCCTCGCTCCCTCCCTCCCTCGCTCGCTCCCTCGCTCCCCGGAGCCGGTCGGAGCGGCTCCCCCGCCTGTCGCCCCGCCGCGCCCTCCCACGCTGGCGGCGGGCGCAGGGGGCTCAAGCCCTGCCGGAGGCCGGGAGTAGAGAGACCGGGCTGCTTCCAGCAGCAGCGGCCAGGGAGACAGCTGCCGCGAGGGTTCACCTGCCCGGCCTCCGCCTCCGCCTCCTCGTCCTCGTCCGGCCCCACCGGAGCCCCGCACTGCCGTGAGTACGCGCACCGCCCGGCGCGGGATGCTGCGGGACCGGCGCGGAGGATCGGCGGGCTTGCCCCTACCTGATGGCCACCGCTGCTTGGCTGGCTGCTGCCGCCACCCCGGGCAGCCTTTCCCTCTTGGGCGAAGGGGAGCGGACCCCCGACAGGCGTCCTTCCTCGGGAAGCCGGCGTGTGCATCCTCTACACGGGCCCCCGCACCTAAAGCCTCTTCTTCGGTGAGGACGGGGCTTGCGAAGTAAATCGCCTCCTGGGCAGACAGCAGTCCTGCCCCGAGTCTTCTCCCGAGTTAGGCACCAGTGGAGAGCAAGGCTTCAGGAGATGCTCTGCGGCAGCTGGATTTCATCCTGAAGGTGGCCCTTGGGGATAAAGCCTCTCCTGATGTTATTCCCTCCCCAAGAATGAGCATAGATGTTGGGGTTCCCTCGGTATCCATGGCCTGCCGACTGTGATGGTGACGTTCTGTCCCTGTGATTTGATGCACTTCGGTGATGGTAATTTGAAGTAAGCACCACCAGGTGAATGTGTATAGAAAAGGATCTCAAACAGGTGGGAATGTGGAAAGGCAGCAGCATCTTCAGGCAGGTTGCTTGTGATACAAAAGACTAAATGCTTTCACCTGGTGCAGAGACACTGGGAGATAAAAAGGATACCAGAAAGCTTCCAAGAAAGTTAAGGTAACAGAAAGGACGCTCTGAGCTAAAAATGTGAAACCAAGGTTTCTTTAAGTTTTCCCATTAACATGATTCATTTTTTGTCATGCTACAAACTTGGAAAGCTCAGAGAAGCCAATTTCGAAAACACTCAGATGTTTCCCAGGAAATGAAAAGCATGGGTTTTATTTACCCTCCCTACAGTAGAACATCAACAGAGCACTTCTGTGTTGTAGATTTCCAACTTGCCTTGCAGGAAACAAGTCCAAGAATTTAATTTTGTAAGTGGGAACAACTCCTGCCTTACAGGACACTATGTAAATGAGGTGTCAAGTTACAGTATTCACTGTTTCATTTGAAGGGTGAGTAAATGGGATTAGAAGTACACACTGGGGAGAGTTTTTAAGTCAGTGGCAATGGCCTGGGTTTGAGATTAAAAGTTTGTAATGGACTATGATCATTATTTCAACTCGTCCTCCAGAAAATTGCCCGGTAAAATTCACACTGAACCTCTCACCTGTTGCAGAGTGGGCTGAAACAAGAATGTTATAGACTCTGTTAGGAATACCTTTCTTGACTGAAAGATTTAAAAATCAAAACCTTCCAGCCAGCACAAGTTAACTTCTACTTTTGCCACTGTGCTGGATTTAGCAGGATGAGAAATGACAGTAGCATTCTCAGCTTCTATTTTCCAGAGTGAAAATTTGCTGTTTCTTTCCATCTGCTGTTATTCAGAGACACAGCTTTTATGTCCTCACATTGGAATGAATAATGCCTTTTTTTAATCCATCAGCTAGATTCTGGATGAACGGAAGTGATTAACCTTCAGCAAGCCTGTCCCACACAACTAAAATGTTGTAAAGTGTAAGTTTTGAAGTTATGAGTATGTTGGTACTAATGCCATGAAAGTCACTGTTCCTGTTCCCTGACCTTCCTTCACCTCCCCTAGTGCATTTGAATAGTTTTTCAAAAAATTGGAAATTGTTCTTTTGTTGAAAAACAAATTATGATGCCTGGGAAAAGCAATTACCTGAAGCTGTACTCATCAACAGTCCTTCAGAGATAGAAAAAGGACACAGAAATGTAAATATTAGTGGCATTTGTGGAGGGGAAAATTGCTGTAAGAGCTGAAGTACATGTCAGAATATCTAACAGGAGTAAAAATGGCCCTTCAAATTTAAGCGACAGGCTTACTGAGATGGAAGAGGGAACATCTACTTTGGAACAGAAAGCTGTTAGTGGACAGAAAAATACAGAAAATGTCAGGACAAAGGTGGAACTAAATGTCTTCAATTTGTCCCTTTGTGAGTGATTTCAAGACAAGATTGTATGCTTCCAGCAGGAGGGGATAGAAAGGGAAAACAATCACCCAGTTCCAGGAAAGCATGCCACGATTGTTAAAATTGTCTTCCCAAGCTGGAAATCAAGAGATCAGCAAGTGCCACTTAACACAACTGAGCAACAATGCAAATGGTTGCATTTTCTATCCTGTTCATAACTAGAGAAGAAAAATTACTCCTTTGAGGTGAAGTATGTTTCTGTTCTGGTGCTGTACACAAAAGTTAGGTACTCAACCACATTTTTACCTCAATCTTCAATGGAAACCTCTCTTCCCCTCTCTTGAGTGGATGGGCAGCAGGATGGGGACTGAAGGAAAAAGGTGCTCTCTACTGTAATAGATCGGGTTTGTGATCACCTGAAGAACCTGAACATGTCTGTCTATGGGATCTGATGAGATGCTGTGCTGATTTTGTCTGGGGTAGAGTTAATTTTCTTCACAGTGGCTGGTATGGGGCTGTGTTTTGAATTTCTGCTGAACACAGGGTTGATAACACAGAGATGTTTTTGTTATTGCTGAGCAGGGCTTATACAGAACCAAGGCCTTTTCTGCTTTTTGTACTTCCACGCTGGTGTGGAAGTCGCATGAGAGGTTGGGAGGAGACACAGCTGGAAGAGGGGACCCCAACTGACCAAAGGGATTTCCAGACCATATGACACAGTGCTCAGTACATAAAGTAAAGGGAAGAAGTAAGAAAGGTGGGACATTTGGAGTGATGATGTTTGTCTGCCCAGGTCATTGTCAGGTGTGATGGGATCCTGCTGTCCTGGTGATGGCTGAACACCTGCAAGCCTATGGGAAGCAGTGAAATAATTCCTTGTTTTGATTTGCTTGTATGCATGGACTTCAGTGTCCCTAGTAAAGTGTCTATATCTCAACCTGTGACTTCTCTACCTTTTACCCTTCTGATTCTCTCTCCAGTTCCAGTGGTGGGGTGGGAGGGGGGGTGAGTGAGCAGCTGCTGGGGCTTGGCTGCTGGCTGGAGCTAAACCATGACAGATGCATCCCAGAGTCTCAAGGGAATTAGCTGACATAGTTGCCAAGCGATCCTCCACAATACTTGAAAAGTCCTGGCAGTCAGGTGAAGTCCCAGGTGACTAGAAGAGCAGAAATATTGGACCCACCTTTAAAAAAGGTAGAAAAGAGAACTTGGAGAACTACTGATCTCTCAGCCTCCCTGGACTGGCCTTTCCTATTAAAAGCTCCCCAGTAGTTCTCTAAATTGTCTAGAGAAGGATTTGATGGGTGGGCTGTTCAGTGGATAAGAAATTGATTGAAGAGTCATACCCAGAAGGTAGTGGTCAACAGCTTAATCTTAACATGAAGGTTGGTAATAGATGGTGTCCCTTGGGGGTCTGGGTCTTGCCTTGGGACAAGTACTGTTTAATATCTTCCTTAATGATGGAGAACCATTGGCAGGTTTGCAGCCAACCTACTTTGAGTGGTTTGAGTGGTGCTGTTGGCACACCTGAAGGTCAGGATGCCATCCAGAGAGACCTGGACAAGTTCGAGAAGTGAGCCCATGGGAATCTCATGAGGTTTAACAAGACCAAGTTCAGGGTGTTGCACCTGGGTTGGGGCAACTCCCAGCACCAGCACAAGCTGTGAATGGATCGAGACGAGCCCTGGGGAGAAGGACCTGGGGGAGCTGGTTGGGTGGGAGGTTGGACATGACCCAGCCATGGGCACTCCCAGCCCAGAGAGCCAAACGTGTCCTGGGCTGCATCCAAAGCAGCGTGGGCAGCAGGGGAGGGAGGGGATTCTGCCCCTCTGCTCTGCTCTGGTGAGACCCCACCTGGAACCCTGCACCCAGCTCTGGGGTCCCAGCACAGGGAGGACAGGGACCTGTCAGAGTGAGTAAGGAGTAGGGCCACCAAGATGATTAGAGGTACGGAGCACCTTTCCTACAATGAAAGGCTAACAGAATTGTTAAACCTCATGAGATTCCTATGGGCCCACTTGTCCGTCTTGCCCACATCCCCCTGGATGACATCCTGTCCTTCAAGAGTGTCAACCACACCACTTACCTTTGTGTCATCTGCAAATTTGTGGAGGGTGCATGCAATACTCTTGTCTATGTCATTAATGAGACATTAAATAACACTGGTCCCAATACCAAACCCTGAGGGACGTCCCTTGTCACTGATGTCCATTGGGACTCTGAGATGTTGACCACTACTCTCTGGATGTGACAGTCCAACCAATTTCTTATCCATCTGCAAGTCCACTCATCAAATCCATCTCTCTCCAATGCAAAGAGCAGGATGCTGTGAGGAACCATGTCAAAGGCTTTACAGAAGATAAATGACAATCACAGCCCTTCCCTTGTTCACTGATGTAATCGCTCTGTTCATTCTCTATTTCCAGTCACTGGCGATTTCTTCTGACTGCCATCCCTTTGCAAATATGGTGGAGAGTAACTTGGCGACTACATTAGCCAATACTCTCAGGACTTTCTGAGATCCCAGTGGACCCCATAGACATATATGTTCTAGTTCCTCATGTGATCAGGAACCTGATTTCTTAAGAAAGAAAGCATTTTTCTCATCCTACCCCCACTTTGCTCTCCATCTACTCAAGAGGTGTGGGAAGAGAGATTGACAATGAAAAAAGTTGCTGAGTATCTCAGCCTTCTCTCATCCATTGTTTCTGGTTTTCTAGTTGTGTTATCAGAGGAGTCCGTTTTCTTTGACCTTTCTTAATTACCATGGAGCAGCCAAAACAGCTATTTGGATAAGCAGCTTTAGATGTATTACATTCCGTTTGGGTTTTTATGTAGGTTTGAAGATAGAGACCAGAAAAGGATGGACCGAGATGGATGTGGTGCAAAGGGTACCAGTTGAATGACAGGTAATTTTTCCTGATACTTCTTTCTTAAACCCTTCTCTGAACCTGCTCTTTTGCAGATATGATTGTCTGCTTCAGTCAATGGCATTTTGCAAGACCAAAGACTTTCTCTGACCAGGCAGTACAGCAAAACCCATGGAAAAGTGTGTGTGCCATAATTTTTAGTATCCTAAAATTAAAAGATCTGGTAGATGGAGTTTTGAATCAATACATTACAATTGACAGCTGGTTTATGTATAAGATCTCACACCATGCAAGAACACAAGGCCTTAATAACATCATAGGTAAAATTAGACTCTAATTTTCACCTGTGGCAATGCTGAAACTCGATACTGTTTTTTAGTGTGGGCTCATGTAAGTCCTATCTATAATTTGGATGTGGAACATGGAACTTGTTTTGCTAGCAAGTTCTGTGTGGATTGGGATACTCAAGTTTCAAGCTTTTACACTAATGCACTTGTGCACATATTTGAGCCACCCCATTAGCTTGAGGAGACAGTCAGTCATTCTGCTGAGGTCACTGGCAGACACTTCAAACTTGCTCAAGAGCTGCTTCACAAAAGTTCTTCCTGTCTGCAGCAAGTACTTCTCGCTGAAAGTGGATGCTGAATGCGCAACATTCATCTCCAGGCCTTTTTGTACATTGTGTTTTCTTGGCAGCATATACAAAAGAAAATACTTGACGATTTTTTTGTAATGTACAACTATGTGCTGTGATCCTTATATGCCTCTGCTAAAAGATTTTTTTTTCCCTCTGTTTGAAAATGGATGTTGTTTACCCAGCTTCACATACCATAATTACCTTATTTATAGTTCTTTGGGGGTCTGTGTAGCCACTTCTGATGCCTCTTCCATGCCTCTGGACTGCTCTCAAAAGTTCTCTGGGTCTTCATGTCCTCAGGCACAAGAAGTTCACCTGAGGGAAGGTTTTTGGGCTCTGACTGTTCACTCAAGCCTCTGGGTCTTGCTCTTTGTAGACAATCATTTGTGCTTGACTGCTGCTTGCTGGCCAATTGGCCGGATGTGGAAGGACTCTGCTGATGAGAGCATCTGATCGATAAACAAGGGGCAAAAGAGAAATATCAGATGCCTGAAGGGCTTGTGTTTTGTCACTGAGCCATAACACCAGGAGTGGGATTCAGAAACCCTGGTAATGAGTCATGCATCCGTCTTGAGGTGACCTCGGGGACTTAGCAGGATTGCTGTGGAAAAGGTATGGGCTGCTGTATGAGTCATGGCATCAGGCAATAAATTAGCCAATATAATTCACTGGGAACTTTATCTATCTGCATCGCTCTGCCTGATGTGCTTTTTCCCTTTGGGAAGCTTCTGCTTAAATATACTTTATATCTTGTATCAAAAATTGCTCACAAAAGATGCAATAAACTCAGGGGAGTCACCCACAAGTACTGCGTGTTATGCACAATGGTGAATAATGGGTAGCTTGCTTTGTCCCAGAGAACTTAGCAAACACTTCTTAAAGGGGGTCTCTAATTGAGTTGCTTGTCCGTGGAGAAAGAGGAAGGGAAAATAGGTTGTCTTGACCTACCTCTGCAGAAGAAGCTAATAACTTTTGATATGCTGGAACATTTTTAAAGCAGTTTTAAGCATAATCATGACCATGTATTAGGGTACTTGCAATGACTAATGCTTTCTGTGAAGCTTGCTGACATCCTTCCTGTCTGTTTAGGAAAATTTAGTATAAAACTAAGGGAACTGATCAAAAGGCTATGCATGTTCCTTGCAGGCTCTGGAAGATTGGAACTTCCCAAGCCAATTAAACTTGAAGCAAATTTAAATGGGGATGGATATAATCAAAGTCTATAGCTCATTTAAACAGTGCAAATATGTCTTTTAAAAATATCATCCTATGCTGTGGATATGAAGGAAGAAATGAAATCTTTGTCATAACAGTCCTGATTGCCTGACCTATGATTACTTCATACTACATCTGCACTTTTGCTAAGACATAGCAGCCAATCCAGGAAAATATTTCCAGGCATATGAATGGCAAGAAAATAGTCAGAGGCAGTCAGCATGGATTCACAAAGGAGGAGGTTGTGCTTGAGCAGCCTGATAGCCCCCAGTGAAACAGCTGGCCTGCTGGATGAGGGGAGTGTGGGCTCTGTCTGCTTGGACTTCAGTGAGGCCTTTGACACTGTCTCCCTTAAGGTCCTCCTGGACAGGCAGTTATTGTATGGCTTAGGTGAGCAGGCAGTGGGCTGGGCTGAAAAGTGTTTGAGTGGGCAGACCCAAATGCTGATGGTTGGTGGCACAACATCTAGCTGGATGCCAGTGACTAGCAGCGTACCCCAGGGGTCAAGAGTAGGTCCTTCAGCAATCTTCATTAATGATCTGGATGATGAGGCAGAGCGCACAATTGGGAATTTTTCAGAGAACATAGAACTAGGAGCAGCTGATATCAGAGGGTCATGTTACCACTACAAGGACATCAACAGCCTTGAGAAATGGGCTGACATGAACCTGATGAAATTCAGCAAAGGGACATGGCAAATCCTACACCTGGGGAGAAAAATAATATATTTGCTAGGTACTTCCAGCTGGGAATCAGCTTGATAGAATAGGGCCTGGGAGTCCTGGGGGACACCAAGCTGAACATAAGACAGCAGTGTGCTTTTGTGGCAAAGAAGGAAAATGATGTCTCGGGCTGCATTAGAAGGAGTATTGCCAGCCAGCTGGGAGGTGATCCTGCTCCTTTACTCAGAGCTGGTGAGGATACCCCTAGAGTACTTTGTCCAGTTCTGCACTCCTTGATACAGTAGAGCCATGACGATATTGCAGAGAATCCATCCTTCAATGGACCCTTCAACAGAAGGGCCATCAGGGTCACTGGGGGACTGGAGTGCCTTTGCTGTGAGGAAAGGCTGAGAGAGCTGGGCCTGTTCAGCCTGAAGAGATGAAGACTCAGAGGGATCTCATCAATGTCCATGAGTGCATGAAGGGAGGTCACAAAGAAGACACAGCAGAGCTCCTTGCAGTGGGCACAAACTGAAACATGGGAAGCTCCCTCTGAGCTTCAGAACACACTTTTTCATTGTGAGGATGGCCAAACACTAGGGCAGGTTGCCCAGAGAGGTGGTGCAGTCTCCATCCTGGGAAATACTCAAAAGTCATCTGGACACGGTCCTGGGCAACCTGCTGTAGATGACCCTGCTTGGTTAGAGGTTTCTTCTAACATGCACCATTCGGTGATTCTTTTATGGCAGAGAAAATGATGGATGGGTGTGAATATGTGTGCATGCACAGACTGAGCACTCTCTCATCACTGTGTGCAGGGGCACTGGAGAGAGGTAGGCAAAGCATTTTTAACAGGAGATGGGGATGCAAGCGGCTCTCTTTGAAGGGGTGAAATCTTCATGGTACACCAGGAATTCTCTGGGGGAAAAGTATGGAATGGGGCACTAAGTGTGCACATATGTCACAGGGCAGCTGTGTTCTTGAGTAACATGACATCTGCTTTCTTTTCAGGAGGCAGCTTGTTTAGTACCTGTCAAATGGTGATGGCTTCCCTAAACCATCTGCTCCAGCACATCATCAGCCATCACATGGCTGCAGGCACCAGGAGTGGCTTGCTGTGGTCCCATGGTAGCCCCTCACTCTCAGGCATTTCCTTGGCAGCCCCTCTTCTTGCTGCCTTTGGGAAATACCTGCTACTACACCTCTGCCGCCCGGCAAGCTGAGTGTCTGAGAGGAGATTTCTCAACCAATGCCCTCCAGCAGCTGTGAGACCACAGACACTCCTTGAGGGACATCTCATCTCACCTCAGCCCAGCTAGCTGCTGCTGGTGGCCCCTGTGAAGGGATTTCAGGGCCTCTCCAAAGACCAGGGGAGAGAGGTGAGCTCTGAGATAGATATCTGCCAGCTCTGCTCTCCCAGTGATCAATACCTAGCAATAAGCACTGCTGGGGATCAGACCAGAGCAGGTATATGCTGTGAAATTCCCCTTTTTTTATTTGGCTTTTGGGTGCACCAGAGACCAAGATCAGGGAGTGACAGAAGTCTGTCCAGGCTTCCTTCCAACATGGTGAACGTGCTGCTGAAGACTGCCTTCAGAGGAAACAGTGTTTGAGTTTGTACCCACAGGTACCCTCCATGAGGAGTTATGGGAAAGAACATGCAGAATTGGTTGTTAGGAAAATCTTGCTGTTTTCCTCCATGGATAGTGCAATGAATGGGTAGGAAGTGGTAGTAGTGGTAAGGACTCTGTGGTGGAGTGGGGTAAAATTAGATATTCTATTGTCCAGAGAAAATGCATGTGCATCACCATGGCCCTTGCATGCCACCACTGACTAAAAATTAAAAACTGACTTGTACAGACTTCACTCATAAGAGTGGCTAAATGTGTGCTTGATTAACCTTAGTGCCCTCCTGACTAGTTAGGCAGCTTATGGGGACAGCTTCACAGATGGTAATATTTGCTTTCAGGGGACTTGTTCCCTTTTCCCATAAGCTGCACCCATAAGTATCGTTTGTCTAACTAAGCCATTGCAGATGGTGAGATGACAACAGCCATGAGTCAGTCATGGTGCTGTACTGTGTCAGAGAGCAGTATTTAAAGGAAGGGCTGTGTTCATTGTGCTGGGAGCACAGCTCTGTGAATGTTTTACGCTTTATAGACCAGACCCTGGTGCTTACTACATGAAGAGGTGTGTAACCACAAAGGTGTGAAGGGCAGTGATGGGGGAGGACTTTGCCAGCATTACACACATTTCAATGCAGTAGGGTGTTCTTGTGTTTCAAAGGCATTTGATGCAGGGGGTGTAATAAAGTTTTTATTGCTCTATACTTGGAGTGCTTGCAACATTTAGAGTTGGTAAAAACCTTGCATGCTGATATCAGGGGATATCAAACGGCTCCTGATTGCAAGCGTGGGTGTAAATACACTTCTTTTCACTCCCTTTCCACAGAACAGACCTGTGTCTCTGAAGAAATGGGGAAGGATGCTGTAACAACAGCTACAAATGTTGCAGAGGAGGAGCAGAGCACGTGAAGGTCTCCAGCCATCCCCCAGGAGTGAGCGGCTGGTGCAAAGCAAGCCTTGAGAATAGGCTCAGAAGGGCCAGACCTGTTCCTCTACCCACCCTCATTTCCCCTGCACTCTACCTGAAGCAGAGACAGTGCAGGCCACTTGGGGCACCTTTGTTTGAGCAGGGATGCTCCTTAGCACATCCCAGAGACAGTGGGTTTAGAGGGTGCCAGAGAATATTTACCCAGTGTGTTTACTACTGCTGGAACTTCACAGCCCGTCACCAGCCATTCCCTGCTTGAGGCTCCATCTCTACATCCAGTATCAGGCATCAGGCACCCTGTGTCCTCTGTCAAGGGATCTCCAGCCAACAAAGAAGGCCACACGGCAGGTTCCTTTTTGCTCTCCAGGTTGCAGTGAAATACTGTCCAAAGCATGTGCAAAACTGTTTAAATCACTTCCACCAAAGAATACATTTTTCACTTGCATGGTGGTAGGAAAGACACGATAACAGAAATTTTGTAACTTTTTGCTCCTTCCTGCAAAGTGCAAGTGCTCAGACTCCGATGGCATTTTGGGTCACCGGGGTGTGTGGGCGCTGTCCCTTTAGCTGGCCTGCTCCCAGAAGCCCTGTTACAGCAGGACACCTGTCAGAGGTCTGGCCCCAAGGCCTGCAGGGGAGGACACTGCCAGAGGAGAAGCCAGTGTGCTTCCCGCTTCCCTGACTGCTGCACCGCAAGCAGATGGGCACAGCTCTACAGTGTCACCCTGACACAGGGTAAAGGCCCTTGGGTAAGCACATCCTCGGGGCTGCCAGTTGATTCCAAATGCCCTCCCCCCAAGACTAACTTTCATTTTCCATCCAGGAAGCAATGTCCAGATGAAGCAATAGAACATGGGCATCAGAGACTCCTTGTCTAGACAGACAGCTTATCCCAGGCACAGTCACCTGGCTTGGACATCCCCTCAACCCATCTCACTATGGAAAATGAGCATGGGCCGATCTGGAACCCTCCTTTGCTGCTGTCACGGTCTCTGAAATGGAGCAACCAGCCATTGGTGTGTTTTGAATTGTACCTTGTGCTTTGACAGGAAGCCACAATGTGGCATGATGAGAAATTAATTAGCCTCATGCTGCTGCAAGCATTTCCAGTCCCAGCTGACAACAGACTAATTAAGAACATCCCTGTGGTGTCTATTTTAGATAACCATTTACTTTGATACAATTTAACAAGGGCTTTTCTAATGGTTGTATTTCACAGGCAACTCATTAGATTAATGTGTGGCGAACAGCAGGAACTTGAATGGACGTTTTGAATTCCCAGCCACCAAAAGTCAATACAACTTTGCCAAAGAGAGCACCAATTTTATCAAGACAAAACATATGCTTCCTTCTGATATCTTGTGTCATGTCATTTGTGTTCAGATGTTACTTTAACCTAAATCCAGAAGTTTTGAAAACCGAAGGTGACCTTGTAAATGCTGGTTCTTAGGAGTGGATTAATGTCCATGTATGTGATTGGCCCATCAGTCATTTGCAGTGCTGGCAGACTGAGCACCAAGAGTGCTAAGTGCACCACATCATCAGTGCTGTCTGTTTCAGCATCTCAGTGAGCACTGAGGAACCAAACTTCCTGCTAGCCCAACAACCCCTGCATCTAGGACTGTGCAAAATGCTGATACATGTGCAACTGCAAGGCTTTAACAGGATCCCCCGCAAAGCCTAACAGAATCAGAAAAGTGCCCTACATCCCTCAAATGGCAGGAAGGAGTGTCCTTCCTTTCTACCTTAACTTTCAAACGTTCAGCTTGACCCTACCTAACTGCACAAACACTGTTTGTCTTTAGGAACCTACAGGAGTGCCAGATGTAGTCTGGACCAAAGTAGGGACATGGGTTGAAAATGAACCCAAAGCAACTTGGTTTTCTCCGCACAATCTGTCCTAATGGGAAAACATGTAGGAGGATTTTACCTTCCCTTTCTGTCTCTGCATTGCCTCATGTTCACAAATTGCAGTTGTGAGGGTGAAATATTTGACTCCGAATTAAGAGTGAGTGGATGACAGCGAAGGTGGCAGGCTGGACCTTTCGTAGCATATGATTGCACAGCTTGGAAAGAGAACTGGGGCTCTGGGTAGGGAGAGAGAGCAAAGAACGTGAGCTGAAAGGCCTTGCCGGGGAATAGGGTGGTGCCACAGCAGCAACTAAATACTCTGTGTGATTTTCAGCAGGGTACAATTCTCCACATGACTGAGATCAGTTTTTTCGTTGCCACTAGAATTAATTGGGAAGGTCTCTTTAAAATGAATATTTGAACATCTAATATATTTTCTTTTTCCCTGGGGATACTAACCAGTTCCCTATTTTCAAACACCATCAGAAACTTAGGTTAAACCCTCAGAGATTAATTTTGCTTCCAAGTTTGGTTGAAATTGGCTGTGGATTTGGATACATAATTTCATTGGACAAATTGCTTTTACTGGGAATGCCTCTCTACAATTCATCAGCTCAGAGCCACCTGCTCAGAGGCACACGAATCATAGTTTGTTGATGAAGAGGAGTGTTTCCATGCTTTTCTTTCTAAAATGCTATCCTAAACTAAAATCCCTGTATTCTTGTCTAGGATAACACATAGAAAGTGAAAACTAAAAACATTAGTGAGGTTATCAGTTTGCATTTCTCAGCACCTAATTGTTTGTAATTCTTGCCTCACTCTCCCTCACTCCCAGAAATTCTGTGTGACCAGAATTTGGAACATTTCCCCTGTTTCATGGCAACAGAGCTATGCTGTAGAGGCTCCACAAAGCCACACACATTATGATTTTTTATCCCTTGTTGCAGGCTGGCTGTGTGTAAACACTTCCTTCCCAGTCCTGTCTAAGCCTTTTTGCATGCAAGCAGCTACAGCAAATATCAAGTGTGATTTCATTTGCTGTAGCTATCTGCCCTCTGCCTCCTAATCCTTCAGGCTGTTGCTGCTTTCCCCCATGGCTGAATGCTGGGAGGCTGGTGACCCACTTCCCAAGGCTGGAGGCACCATGGAACATAGGGTAGCTGCAGTGCCCAGCAGCTCTGTCAAAGCTGAGTGCTGACAGCCAGAAAACAGTAAGGGCTGCATGCAATGGCCTCTGAAATGCACACTCTGCACTCCCCCCAGCAGATGCTCCTGTCCTAGCTGTGTGACAAAACGTGCTCTTGACTCACTCCTCACAGGTGAATACTGGCTCAGTGCTATCAGCTTGTATTTCTTCCTGCCACAAGCCTCCAAGGGCCCTATTAAGCAGGGGGTTCTAGAGCTTTATTTTTTCCTGAGGAGTAGTTTTATATAAGCAGACTGCGTCACATTGATGAAATTTTTACTTCTATCCTTTTCTGGCTGGTCCTTTGGGCATTTCATGATGCTTTCCTCAGGTCACTGGCACTGCTGTGCTGACTCCTACCTGGCATGCTACTCTCTTGGCTGAGCTCAGCCTGCCCAAAAAATAATTTTGTCTGTCAGGGTGCTCATGTCAGCTGCTGGGTGTGACTCGATGAGCTGCAGCTGTCATTCCTTTTCAAACTATCAAGTGGTCATTTTTTTGTACACTTTTATTTACTATTAAATATCCATTTAATATACTATTAAATATTTCCAAGAATATTGTGTGGTTTGTAAGGATACTGTGTGTAAGATCCCTCATGTCCTTTGCGCTTTGGTGTGTTAACAGATGGGGTTCTTGGGTGTGTTGCAGTACCTGAGGGTCTGTCTGGCTTCTGAAGCTGACCTGATATCTGCTGACAATTTTCCAAAGCAGAAATTCTTTGTGGGAACATGAGACCAAGGCAAGGTCTTGTGGATGAACTACATTTGAACACCAAGTGACCACAACTCACCATGCTACGTACTTCCTTGCAGAGGCTTGCTCAGCCCCAGCAGTAACACTGAACAGCACATTGTACCTGATTGTGCAGTTTTGATTTTCAGACTCTCACCAAATGTGTGTCATTGATTCCTAGGTACTCTCTGGCCCTGGCTCTCAGGCCTTGCACTTGGTTTCTTCTGTACTCCTAGCTCCCTTCAGGGGCAAGGCTATCCTCAAGGATAACACAGTCTCCTGTTAAACACACTGGGAACAGCCCACAAGGCATGGAGTCCTTGGGCTTAAACTGTAGAGTATGATCCTGTGTCTCTAGTAAGGGCATTGGTTTTCCTTTTGTGAATTCCTGTCTTAAATCCCATCCTATTCTGCCAAGGGGAGCCACCAGCAGCCATGTTGTCCCATGGCTTTTTGCAGGGTTGCTGTTTTCAGCAAATAAAACATTTTCTGGTAGTGTTTTAGCAGTCATTCAGACCCTGTGTCCCTGTCAGGATCTTTTCCACATTTCCTATTTAGGTGCTACCTGCAAAACATATAATCAGTCAGAGGGACAAAGACTGGATAAAAAAATCCTCAGCAACATGTATTAGACAGATTCATCCCCTGTGATCAAAGGCCCTGTCCTTATCCTGTTAAATTTAATGGAAATTTTACTAATAACCTCAGAACACCAGGATATTACTCTCCCTGATTAGCAGACAAGACCATTATAACATTATAGCTTTGGAAGAAATTAAATCCCTTTGCCTACTCTTTGGGTGGGGGGAAACAAGGCATGTATTATGCTTCCTCTTTGGATGATGCCTGTTCTCACAACTGGTAATCATCTGAGACAGGAGCTGGTGTCCTGTCAGAGGAGTGTGTTGTAGCAATTTCTCTCATCATCATATATTTAGCCCTGAGTTTGGAAAGTGGCTCCTGCTAGGTGGGAGCTGAGCTAAGTTTACGTCCATGGTTGCAGCTGTGGATTTTTAGTCCCTGTAACCATCGGTGCTGCAGAACCCACTGCTGAACTTCCACCACTTTTCACTTGTTTCTAGGAGACTTGATAGAGGGATGTTGAGATAATTTCTCTGTCTTCCCCTAAAATTTTTATTTCTGGAGTGTGTCTCAAATGTACTTAGAGAAAAGGAATTAAATTCAGCAGTATGACTGTGCTAGCAGAGCAAATGTTTTGCTGGTGGTAGCTATTTCCCCCATCATGTTAGCACTGAATTTGTTCTGGTATTGCTGAAATGCCTTTAAACACTTCATTTCTCCTTTAGAGTGAGCCAAATACTTCCTTGTGTGAAAGCTAGCCCTGGGAAGACAGCACTAAGCCTCTTAGGAGAGCAAAGTTGTGCCTGTGTTTAGGCTTATTCCATCACCCTCTGTGGCATTTGAGCTGATTCCACTTTTTATGCCTGTCACTTTCTCATTTCCTTTGGCTACGAGCCCTCTTTCTTGCTGCTGAAATGTTTGGAGGGCAGGCAATTCCGTGGCTGCCTGCAGATGAAACCAGATCAGCTTTCAGCATTGAGTTGTGTAACAGCTGCCCACTGTCACTTCAGAGCCAGTTTTGGGACAGTGTCATCAGCTTTGTCAATCCATATGTCCCTGGGAGATTTTTACTGGATAAAAGCTTAAGTGTGTATTAACTGGATCGAATTCTTAAATGTACATCTGAGACATGAAGTGTCAAATGGGACACCCAACTTTCACTAACCAAACAAAACTGCAATTCATTGATATCAGAGTTCCATGAATTCCAGCTATCCGTAGGCACATGAGATCTAAAAGACTGTCCTCTGCTCACCCGAGCATGTGTATGAATATGTGGGAATGAGCAAGAAAAATTTTAGTATTCTTTTTGTAAATTTTGCTTTTTTTTTTTTTTTTTTTTTTTTTTTTTTTTTTTTTTTTTTTTTTTTGTTGTTGTTGTTGTTGTTGTTGTTGTTGTTGTTGTTAAATAAAGATTTTAATTGCCAGGTTTGTGTTTGTCAAAAGCATGTGACAAAGAAGCCAGTATGAAAAGTGTCGAAGTTTTAGTTCCACAAAGTAAGTGTAAAAAGATCCAGTGGAAGCATGCAAATATATATCTTTCTATATATACCTTTCTAACAGCAGAGCCTCCTGCAGTGAGAGCATGCCCTAAGTTGCTCTTTGCCACTGCATCCACTTCTGAACAGGAAGACAGGACCCCAGGGCTGGTAGGTCAGCTGCACACAAGCTGCATCAGATCCCAAGCGGCTTTTGGCAGGGGGTTCAGCACCAGCCCATCCTGTCAGCATGTGCCATGGCCTGGTGGGCTCCCAAACATATCTTACACAGGTTTGCAGAGACAGCTCCATAACTGAAGTACCATGTGCTCCAGATGAGTTGTCTGCAGAGACCCTGCAACTGAAAAGTAAGTCTCAGGATGAGTTTGGACATATTTCTCTTTGTCTAAACACAAAAGCGTGATCAGCTCAGCTTGCTTCACTTGCCTTGTTTGTACTAGTTAAATTACTTACTAGCCTAGTAGTGGCTTAACTTCATCCATTTCCTTACTATTTCTTTAACTAATTCAATTTAAATAAGAAACCAATCGCATCTGGTGCAAAGTTTGCTGAATGATAGAGAATTGTGGCTACTCAGAAGCTCACAGTGTGACTTTAACCCTAGGTCACTTCTCAATAGGCTTCTGCACATCCACAACATGACAGCTGCCTTCAGGGTGGCCAGAGGAATGAAAAAAAATAATGCTTATTTATTTTATTTTTAATAACTCTCATGTTGTAAACAAAGTAATAAGCACACCTTAGCCAGGCATGGAGCATTTATAAATCAGTGTAAGGAGCTCTGATAGTCAATTGGTATATATTGATTTGCATTTTTCACTGATCAGACCTGCCTGCATGAGATCAACTCCTTACAATTATCTTATATTTGAAAAGTGTTTGACCAATTTCTTTACAGCACTGGATGACTTTTAATTGGACATATAAACCCAGCACTTTGGTTCCTTTTGAACAATGGATTTTGCTTTCTACTATGTGCTTTGCTCTTTGACCTTCAGGGATACTTTTGGACATGCTGTAGAATTTCCAGTTGTGTCAACTCTCAGCATATGCATCCAGGCCTGCAAGGTACAATGGGATATTTTTTTTTTGGTGGAGTTGCTATGAGATGAGATAATCCACACTTCTGTCTCATCTGCACCTGTGGATGCATTTACCTTTCAGCCCACAAGGGGCTCAGTTCAGCTTGCATTGCTTGAGGGATAGAATTTCAGCTGGCAGCTTCTGGGTCAGGCTAGTGTTGGCAGGTGGAGTAGCTCAGGGAAGGAGGCTGTTCAGTGACGGGCGTCCTACGTCAGTCTGTCTCTGATGTCCATCAAGGTTTCACTCTGTGGCAATTTACAGCTTCCTTCCTGCATGGCTGTCAGAGGTAGCTGTCATCGTACCAGACCCTCTTCCGATTGTGACATTGGCATCCTCTGACCATGACATGAAGCACTGGCTGCAGCAGGGAGGTGGCATGTGCCTGCCTTTATTGCATGTGCTACCAGAGCCAGCCAGCTCAAATTTCACCTGAGCTCAATCTGGAGATGTACACATTCCGTACCTGTCCTTCCTGAGCAAAGGCTGTCATCCCTGAAACTTTGCTTCCTCCAAGCCCGTTGGTTTCCAAGATGTGGCATGGAGTGTAGAGAGCAAGTTAAAGCATTAGGAAAACAGGTTTCATTTCACATGTGTAATTGGGCAAACTGACATTCTCCAGAGTGGGATGGGGATGAGAATACTAAGGGTAAGAGTGAAAAAAGCCATGGTGAGAGGGACCAATTTGATTTTTATTTATGCCTCAGCATGTGTCATACATGAGGTGGAAAATTACTATAGGGACTGTACACGTGTTGGGAGCCCTATCCCGGGGAGGCTTTGCCTGGCAGCCGGTCAGGCCAGGGAAATCTTCCACGATCGGGCTGCGAGTGACCCCCACTCGCTGGTGGGGCAGATGCCCGAGTGCCTGGGAAAAATGCCTGGGAAATCGGGCTGTGGGAGGAG